>CAIGRK010388407.1:0-15883 GCA_903798315.1 Fraxinus greggii | reverse complement strand
ATCTTGATTTAATTTGGAGAAGATACAGATCTTCTTGAACTTGCTTGATTTGAAGACGATTTTGATCTTCTTCGTGTTTGCAGGAACTTGGAGTTGAGTGAATTTCTTCAGCACTTCGTGATTTTCTTCTTCACCTTTTCCTCCCCTTTTCTTATGAACCTTCGGTCCTATTTATAGGGAAAATTCATGGCCAAATTTGATAACCACTCAATTAATTCAATTTTAATATTTATAATTGAATAATTATGGATTTCGAAATTGTGGGATGAGGCTATATAATTTTATGGGCCTAGGCTTTAATTTAGTAGACTTAATTGGGCCAGTTATTGACCCAAACCATTATTTGTTATTTTATTTGTTTATTTATTTATTATTATTTTTTTATGTCTACAAGGTCATAATGGCCTACTTAAAGAAAGAGACACAAAATTCATATCCATTTTAGGATTCACACACTTATTACCAATACTGAAGTATGACACGAGAGCACAGATAAAACATAAATTTAACAAGGAAAAGCAAACTTACTTTCATTAAATTATTCAAGAATCCTCGAACTGATATGACGACCAGCATACCAATGAATAAGAGGGATACATACTGCAGGATACACAAAGCAAGCAAGAAGAGTTGAGCCACAAAACAAAGACCTTGTAATTAATCACAGCACATATGGACACAGAGTTCAAATGCAGCAAAATATTTCAAGAAATCATATCACATCTTTCATTAAATAAAACCACGTCTTTCATTTGAAAAGCATGACACGGCATCCACAGATTTTTTTCACCACGATTCATTCAGGCTAAATAGTTTTTAGCCTATTAAACATTGATCTAACAGAGTCGTAATGTTGAAAGGCATTCTGATGATCTCCTGATTGGCTTACTTTTTCTTAACATTCTCAATTTGTAGTAGCATATAGTTTCAACTCAATATTCTTTCCAGTTCTCTAGCCCCAAAAACACTACAATGGAAAAAGCTGGCGGAGTTTTCTGATACAAAGGAGCACAAAGTGAACAGAAAATCTCACAACTTGCATAGCCAAAAGAGAAGGCAATGGCTCAGGAAGGAGATAGAATTTAAAGATTAAGCCTTTTATTCTGGTGATTGATAGAAAAAGTTCTAATGCTCCCTCTCACCAAGTCCAGATGTCTTGGATTGAATTAGCAAAGAGATTCAGATAATAGTTGAAAATGTGAGTATTTATAGAAACCATTATTTCCTCAACAAGTAACGAGAAATCCTGACATAGTAGGAGTCAAAATTATGGAAAAACCAAAAGCCACTCAATTGGGCAATTTGTTTATACCTAGGAGGGTGAGTCATGGAGGTGGGGCATTATGAAGGCTATTATCTGCAGCATTTGGACACAGACGGAAACTCCCAGGAATGGATTACTTGGTTTCATTTTCTGTGGGATTGCATTTGTTCATGATTTCCTATAGGCAATGGCTTCAAGAGCTCTTCAAGGAATTCCCTCGATTTATTGCTCTTTGCCCAAAAGTACTTATTTTTGGACCTACTTGAGGACTGCTAGTCCTCAAAAGCTGTGCTGTTACTCCTAAACTAGTGAAAAAAAAACAGAACTAAAGTTTAATCTTGATCTTGAGGTTTAACATTCATTCAATTCAACAATCAGGTAACCTCTAATATCCATGATCTATATAGAAATAACAAAAAGGCAAGCACACATGGTACAAACAAATGGCCGACACAATCTAATAATGAAAAGGAAACACTACCTGTGATAATAATGTGACGTTGATGCCTATGTCGAAGAACTGTAGGAAAATGCTAATTGTCATGGTCACTGGATCAGCAGAACCAGCCTGAAGATAGTTTGTTTCAATTATATATCATGCAGTCTCGCCACAAGATGAATTGAGGTTGAAATCATATAATTAAACAGAAAATATAGAAGGAAATGACCCAAAAGAGCGATCAAAATATTACCTGCCTGAAGACAACACTTTGCAAAGACTGCACAATAAAAAAAAAAAGTATCCACATACACAATCAGAATTTAAAAAATTAAGAAACCAAGATCAACTTTAAGATTACTCATCACGATATACAATCTCAAAAAGAACTCGAAACAGAAACAACACACGGAAGAACCCACGAAAGAACCAAGTAAAATTTATTTTTAAACTACCACCTAGAGTACTAATCAGAAATTCAAAACATGATTCTTTGCCATAACATGCATAAATGTACTACAAATCTCGTCATCTCCTGTGCAAGAATTAGTTGCAAGGAACAGCTTTCACAATTGAATCAGCCGTAGGGGAGGGAAGGAAATAAGCAAACTTCTTAGATGAGTTAATTTTCGCACCTTAATCATTTTATACACGCAATATACTGAACACACATAGCCCAAAAGATTTTGCATGTGACCCTTCCACGTTCGAGAATAAGCAGCAGCCTCCTGAAAATATCGAAGCAAAATCACATCAGAAAATGGGAAAAGAATACAGTTCATCATGCCAAGCTATCACACAGCTGTAGCGAATTAAGTGCCTGGGCGAACAGGGGTGGAACCATGAATGTAGTAGGGGTGTGATCTAACAAAGAATAAAAGTTTTGAAACAATGCAAGGATACAAGAATATTAAAAATGTTAATTTGTTTTGGATACATCCTATGGGTTTTCATTAGAACTGTATAATGATGATGATACAACTTTTCCAATGGATAGCAAATAAGTTTCGGTTTCTTAAGTTTTGTTGGTCTTGTATCGATTACTTAAACAAACTCTTCACGAGCTAAATTGTAGAATTATTTAGTCGTTTCAAATTATATGGAGTAGTGAAATGTATCATGTAAATTTGAGACGAGCTCCAAATGATCCTAAGTCATTTAGTTCAAACTTAACTTGTTCAAAATCTAATTACATGTATGGAGCCGAATGACTCCCTGGTGCATATTTTCTGAACTTCGATAAAAATATGAGATTAGCTTTGACTATGTTTCTTCATAGTCAATCTCAAGCTTAGGGAAAAGATGAAGGTTACGGGCTAAATTTTATCACACCTTCTTACAACATGAATTCTTGAGAAAATTACAGTGCCCCATGTTTTAGCGTTTATAACAGCTCGGTCCCAACATTTAAAAAGGAGCAAGTTGGTCTCTGTTAATCCCACTAGATAAATTTCGTCAAAAAATCCCTAGCCATCGCTGCCGCTATCGACTAAACAATTATATATTCCTGTTTCCAAGATCTCCATTGGTATATTTTTTGTTCATTATTTATTATCTAATATTTTAATTAAGAATATAGGGTATAACCATCTTTTTAATAAAATTTGTCATTTTACAGGATTTTTTGGTGTAAATTTCCTTGTGGGGATTAACGGTGCAAATAAATTGAAACTTCAGGGACTTACTTGCTCCTTTTTAAATGCAAAAGCACAAGCATACTATATTACTACAGCTTTTAGCTTTCTGGTCAGATAGAAGCATCCCTTACCCTTTATTTCATTCTACAATGCAGCATATAGTATTTTTCTCTTACAGATAGCATAATTTCATTGGTATTGTGTCCCAGTGTTAACTCACCCATATGCTCAGATATGATATACTTTTTTAGCATGGCTTGGAATTCAAGTTGATAATTAGTTTGTAAAAGTAACAGTCATTACTTCCCTATTTCAGAAGCTTGTGCTATTCATAAAATGAACCGATCTAAATTGACATATAATAAACGATAAAAGAATAAGCTTGCTATATCAAAAGAGAAGGAAACAGCACAATGCAGACCTTAGCTTGGCGAAGCTCATAGATTTCCAGGAATAGTTGCTTTCCAAGCTCCTCCAAAGCTTGTACCTCTGCTTCCATGTTTTTGATGTCTACATAAAGAAAGAAGCAAACCCGAACAGATAAAAGGTATTAAACAAAAGAAAGAAAGGGAATCAACATGGTAACAGAGACACTGTGAAAGCCCATAGGGATAGATACACCCACAGGCCACAGAAATATGAACCAAGATTGCTAAAACAACCCTGTCCAAACCTCAAGACTATTTTGCTGCTAAAGGCTTTCAAAGAGGATAGATTTTAGTTAAACAAAATGAAAAATGCATATAAGAACAAGAATTATAGAGGTCCAGATTCTTGTATTGCTTAACGCTTTCTAAGGGTTCATTAAGTCAAGTTGGATAAAGCTAGTTCACTTCTAAAAAATTAGATATGCCAAAGGTGTCGTTATGTGCCACTTTAAAAATGAAAAGCAAAAGACCAGGAACACAAGATATATGTGTTGGATTATGTGTCTTGTAAAGCCAAATGAATCCAAACCACACCACACTAAGAAAAAAGAAATGTCAGTAAAAGATTAAAAAAAACAAACGAAGAAAGAAAGCACCACAAATGTGAGGTTTGGTTTCTTCTGCGTCCAAGTTACACTAAAATTGCGATTGTTAGTTCCACTAACAGGAGAAGTAGGGTTCAGCAGGTGAAAGGATGTAGGTGGCAAGGCAAAAGGCAAGAAATTGGCAGTGAAGAAGGTAGCAGTCAGGAAGGCGGCTGCTGTGTGCGGGGAAAAGATGGAAGATGATGTTACAAGAGAAGTGAGAAAGGCATCATGCTAGCAGCAGTGGGCCGGGAATTGGGGGTGGCTGCATTCCTGAGTGGGAGAGGGAGAGTGAAGACACAGGATTGCTTGAGCAGAGAATGGTTTCGTGTAAGATAGGCTTAGAAAAATATAAAAATGCATGAGCTTTTAAAAATATAAGTTAGCAAAACAAGAAACCATGAGGATGGTTAGGGAATCACATGCGGAAACATGTGAGCAATTAAACAAGGATGGGTGAAAGCTATTTACAAGATACCTCGCCAAAGGGAGAAGGGAAGTAGAGAACCAAATCAAGTGTATTAATGATGAAAATCAAAAAGTTTCATTTAATTGTGAAAGAGGATAAAGATGATAAAAACAATTGATCCACATGGATTACTATACAAGTACGGTAGTTCCTGGATGAGGTGGTTATTTTATGATATACAAAATTATTTAATGAGATCTTAAATGTTAAAAAGATGTCATACGGATGGATGAAGAGTGTTACAATGCATACTTAATAGAATAAAGAAAACATTCAACATTGGATTATTACGGAATTAATTAACTCCTGATTAATACTACCAAATTATGGGAGAGGGTGAGTCAGCATATATTAAGGTTTAATTCCAATGTCTTAGATAACCAATTCAGTTTTATGACAAAGAGATGTATTATCAAAGCTAGGTGATTGAAGGAGAAGTACAGATAAAGAAACAAGATTTGCACATAGTTTTTATTGAAATACCCATAGTAGAATGTTCGGGGACATGATACGGTGGGTGCTAGACACAACACACATATCTATAAAATATGCGAGTATTATTAAGGAGATGTCGATAAAGCAACCACGAGTGTTAATCATAACTGCCGTAGGGCCATAGGGGTATAGAATTTTGTGATATCAAAGTTATGTCTTAAGTTTCCATATTATCATTTTAATCATGGATGAGCTTATATGACATATCAAAGGCAATATTCATTGGTGTACATCATTTCTTCATTGGCTAATTTTCGTTGATGTGTAGAAGGGAACAAATCACAACTTAAAGTTTGGAGTACTTTGAAATCTGTATAGCTTAGATTGAGAAGAGACACAGAATAGATTAACTGTAATTTTACACATGCCACGAATAAGGGTAATAGTGGAGTCAATTTAGAGGGCCATGTTGTCATAGAGAGTGAATTAGAAATTTAGGTTCAATTATTAAGAAGGAAGAATAACTCAAGTAGGATGTAACGCATAGGATTATAGCAGTTCGGCTGAAGTGGAGAACTGCAACAAGCATTCAATGTCATAGAAAGAGACAAGATCAAAAGGCAAGTTCTACAAAATTGATATTAGACTAATCGTGCCTCTACGGTGTTGAGCGTCGGTCGTCACGGAATGTAAATTTTACAAGATGGGTGTAGTGGAATTAAGTGAACGTGAGGTCACACCATAATGAATAAGGTAACATTTATCAATAAATGCCAACAACTGATGAAGGCGCCAATTGAATATAATATAAGAGAGGGACCATTTAGGTGGTTTGAGACATGTCTTGCGTATGGTCCGAGACATGTCTTGCGTAGACTTAAAAGAAGCTCTCACTCACATTTGTAATCCAATGAAGCAGGTTAGTAGAGGGAGATGTAAACCAAATTTAACATGGCCTAATGTGGTCCAAAGGATTTGATAACGTTGAATTTCCAATAACTATATTGCTAGAATAGAGTGGTAAAAAAGAATTCAAGTAGTTAACTTTAAATTAATCGGAAATATAACTTGGTTTGTTATTGTAGAAAGGCCTCCTCTTCTCTTAACAAGGAAGTCCTTCCACAGATTAGAGGAAAACGACATGCCTGGAGGAGAGTCATTCCAACTACCAAACAGGGCTCGAATTACAAAAATGCAAAAAATAACAATAGACGAAGGCGATAGGTAAGTATGATTTGAGGCCATAGTAGCAACACAATAACAGAAAATAGACTGATGAAAAAGACCATTCACTAATGCAAGCTTTTCGTACATCTTTGAAAAAAAATTGAGCTTTTACGGAGAGGTTATATTTTAATGTAAAACCAACCTTGTTCCTTTTGGTCGTCTTGAACAGATCGAACAACAGTTCCAACTATCCGTTTTAGAAAGGACCTAGTATTTGATTTCTGTCACATAAAAGTTTTAGTGAGCAACAAAATAAGTTAAAAGCTCGTGAAAGAATCTTACAAAGCAGATTTCATTACTTTTTACCCACTTAATCCCACTACCATGTTGTGGAAAACAAGTATACAAGCCGAAAAAGGTACCATAGAATAAGAAACAACATTTCCTTGCCGTGTGATTGAAAAATATCATTCTGCGAAAATGAAAATTGTCGACTTGCACAGCAATACTTCTATAAGATTATCTCAACCATTAGAAACAAAACCTAGGGTTCTGTCTATTAGAAGTGTCCAGAAACAAGCTACAACTTTTTTATGGATTATTCACAACTCCATAACATATCTAGAATGAAAAATTTTTACCTATGACATTCATTTCTTATGCAATCTGATTCTGTATCATTGTAAGAAAATTCACAAACAAAAATAGAACTGGTTGACAGATATAGAAAGATAAGTGAACCTCTTCTGACCCTTGGATTCGCTCCATCTCCATTTGATAAAGAATTATCTTCTTTTTCTTTGCAGTGCAAGTCTCAATGGACTGCATTAGCTGTCTTTCCAGTGCCTTGATTTCTGATTCCTCGATTTCTCTCGAAAAAGAAAAAATGAAATGTCAAACTAAGAACTCGCAATAGTCATGAACTACACATAATTTCAGCAATTTTTCAATTCTACGGGTAAGTGTAAATTTTTTTGGGCAAGGTTAGGTGGTGACCACACAATATTTATAGAATTCAGCAACACGATCAGGAGCATTCCCGCTGGCTTAAATTTTATGCTTAAAGGTTAATCAAGCACTGGTTCAAAAATCATAACTTTGACCAAAAAAATCAATTATTTTAAGCCCTACTTCAAACACTTTTTAAGAGATCCATGACTATAAAATTTGAGAAATCAATGCTACTGCAGTGACATAATTTAGTAGACTAAATTCTTTAATAACAAGTTAAACCTTATCCCAAATATTTATAAGGTCGACTATATGAATCTTTTTTCCACTCTGTTGAGGCCTTTGGTACTTCTACCAGAAGATTCAATATTCGCAACCACAACAAAACTTATTAATTTTGGTCTGCTTCACTCTTTTTTTAACTTGTACTAATGAGATTACATCACTGTTGCAAACAAGAGTTTCTTTATGTCTAAACAAGGCATATCCAAGTTACCGAAGTTGTCATTTCCTAATTTATTCTCAATTTCCGCTGCCACTACTCACTAGATTATATTATCGTTTCTTATCGTACCCATTTTAGTATAGCCATACATTAATCTTAATATCCTAATTTCCACCAAGTTCATCTCATGGACATTTTATACTTTAGGAACTCAATACTCAGTATCATAAAGCCGAGCAGTTCTAGTTATTCTATAGAACTTGCCTTTTAACATTAAAAGATCTAGAATATTCACAATAGTTCTATATTTCATCCAATCAGCTCTACATATGTCACACCATCTCTCAAGTTATCTTTCTTATTAATAATAGAACCTAAATACCAAACAGCACAATCTACATAGTGACCTCCAGTGTAATCCTTATCCCTTATTACAAAAAGGACAGTCCACGTACTCCTTAGTTCTCATAACCGAAAACCTTCAAGTAAGTTCACTAAATTTCTAACACAATTTGACCACTTCTTAGTCTCATCAACTAAAACTATGTCATCAACCAATAATTTACGCTGTGAGTTTCATTTCAATATATATTATAAGTTCGTCCAAAGACTGATTGATCTAACTTATTATTTAACTAAAATTTTAACACTTGAATCTACTTAAACATAAACATAATATTCCGTAAACAACTTAAATTAAAAGAACATGTACAGGAAGGAATTGAATTTCAAATCAACAGCATGAAGCACAAAGCATCCCCCATGTGAAATATCAGGATTTCAAGATATACTTAAGGACGATGAGTGCTTCAACTCGTTAAAGTTAACTTATGTAATAGATCTAACATTATCCTTACCTAATGAAGAGAGATAGGTAGCTGTATGGTAAATTCACTGCTCCAAAGCCAGATAGGACAGCCATTACAGTCACACCAATGACCCCAATTCTGCTCACCAACTGAGGTATCGTGAAAAATCCTAATAATTCAAAAGAAGTCATAATAATGCAGGAAAATAAGGACATAAAACCATATACAGAACATGCTCAGGAGATATTTCATCCCCTTTGCAACATCAGAAATTACAAGCAAACCTTTATCTGGAGAAGGCATTGGAAAGTGAATGCCCATGCGCCAAAAACCATAGAGAAAAGCCAACAAGAATAAAACAGCACCAAGTCCAGCACGTTCTTTTCTAACACCTGAAAAGAAATTTAAAAAAGAAAGAAGAAAGAAGAAAGAATAAGACAACAATAATTAAAAAAAATTTACTTCAAGGAAAATCTACTGGAGAACTTGACTCCAAATATGTTGGTGCTATTATTGTTAAAGCAATGAAATTTCTCTATGCCAAGCAAGAATTTATGAGTAAAATATTATGGCAGACTAGAAAAATGTAACCAGCTAGCTACCATTCCACCCCCACCCCAATGACAACAAATAGACTATAATGGTAATAACAATTAAATATAAAAATGATATTCACGAGTGGGTAAAATTTTCTTTGAAAAAGAAGAGGGGGTGATTATTTACTTACCACTGTTGCAAAGCATCAAGTAACAATGATAGTAAGGCAACATGAAGACCAGTAGCATAATCAGACAAAACAGATCCACCTTCCAATTCATCCATCTTGCCCTGCAGCCAATACGAAACGCTGTCACGTTAAAACAACTTATTTGTATTACCACAGCCTCCATAAAACTCAAAACTGAAAAACTTATGGTAGCATCATCATGAAGCCATTTTTTTAACATTCAACACAATTGTAACTTACCTGACCTTATACGTGAAAAACATAAGCCAACCTAGAAACAAATATTTATAGCGTCTAAGTTCAACGGAATGAAATCACGAATGTCGGTAGAGAGATGGATGCATCCAGAAGAAAATACATTAGTATAATAAATAAGAACATGATCAGTTTATAGCATTTAACTACTGCAATTTTCAGACTAATGTACCGTCAGAGAGAACAAATCCACCTTCCAATTCGTCCATCTTGCCCTAAAGAGAATGGGAAACACTACCACAATAAACCACTTTTATGTAGTACCATGAAGTCTCCGGGAAAGTAAAAGAATGATGGTAGCATCATCGTGGAGCCTTTCTTTATCACATTCAATGCCATTGTAAACATTACATGAAACATTAACTCATCCTAGCAACTATTCTTTATAGTACCTGAGTTCAACCTAGTGATCTCGCAAATGTCGGTAGAGAAAAGGGGTATCCAGAAGAAAATGCAATAATTTAATCCTTAATACATGCGATTTTCAGATTAATATTAGAACAGTAATAGAAATAACGTTCTGAATAGCTTACTCTTTGGATAGAATAGGAATGATCTCGAAGAGCACGAGCTGGAAGAGGTTGCAAGAAAAGGCAAAAACGACGCTGAAAATGATCTGAACCAATGCCCGTTTCTCTTCGTACTCTTTGTAAAGCCTCCGGTTCAAGAACCACAGCCCCGCCCATCCAAGCAACAACAACGACCCCACCGCCACCACTCCTTCGAACGCCGTCCTTCCCCAGCCCATCTCGACGCGATTCACACCAATCACACTCAATTAACCAATCAATTTATCTTATCACCGTTAAGAGTTATATTCACTCTTCGTTCTAGGTTTGCAGTTTCATCTCGTTCTTCACCACACTAGAGCCGGTCCCTTTTTCATCATTTGCCAGTAAAAAGGGCGACGCGCTTTCTCTCTACGTACACGACTTTGCCACACTGCAATAAACGCTTTTATGGTACTACTGTTCTTTCCTCTTTTCTATTTTCAGTATATTCAAGGGATTTACTCATACAGGCCTAAGTTATAAAAGAATTTATGAAAACAGCCTAGCTTATACTAACTTGAAGGGGAATTTTTTTTTTTTTTAGACCTCCATTTACCTGCCAAGTTGAATTAAGGCCTTCTTAATAAGGTCATTTCGTAGGGTCAAAAGCTATTTTATGAAATTTTAATGTGGCTCAAACATTGGCTAAAGGTGAAATTTGGTCCAATTAGCATTTTATCACTGAAGTTGGCAACTAGGACATATAGTTTGGTGGGGTCTAGAGATATTTTGTTCAGATATATAGAAAAGAAAAGAGATTACAGCTTTAGAAACACCATTTACAAGATTATAGCGCAAATAATGTAGAGACGTTGAATTCACTATTCGAGAATAATTGTGAGTATTCGATAGTTTCATTAGTTGAAGACATCATAATGACAACGCGGAGATGGTTTTACGATAGACATATAGTGGCATACCAATATGCAAGCAATTTAACCCCAAATATGGAGGAGAAATTATATGGGAAGTTTGATAATTCTAAAACAACGAAATCGAGTTCCATGTGCATGAATCAGTTTCAAGTGGGTGACGACAACCATTGGTACACGGTGAACTTGTGCGAAGATGGTATACACATCTATGCATTGTTCTCTTTGCGCTTGGAATGGGGTATCTATATGATACCACAGCCACTCATCTCATTTCGCATAAGTAGTTCTTGGAAAAGCATATCCTACCCTAATATACCTTGTGGAAAAGCCAAGTTTGATCGAGCATGTCAAATCACGGATCGTCATGCCATTACTAACGCTCAAACGCCCAAGTGGATTACCTAAAAAAATGATTCACTCTAATAGAGAAGTTAAACACGTTCATAAGTACATGTGTGGTTCAAGTGGCCACAATCATCAAACTTGTTCAAAATCAATACCACTTTCTCAAACACAACTTCTTGATTGATTTTATGTAAATAGTTGTCAAAAATTAATATATTGCATTTTTATTGTAAAAATTTTGGGTAAATAGTTGTTATTAAGCTGGTCGAGAATTTTCTCTGAAAAAGCATATCCACATGATATGAATTAGTCGGTTTTGTAACAAATGGACCCGGTGGCTGATTTTTCTTTTTCAAATTTACCATGGGTCTATTTGGTATATATTTATTTTTAAAGTCAGTTCAAAACTCTTAATTTTGAAGGACATATAAGTCGACAAATAGACCCATGTTCACTCAATTCGTTCTTGAATACACTTGTGCACAAATTGATAATATGCTTGAAAACAAAATTGGACATTTTAAGTCATTTAGATCCTTTCAAAATTGTTCGAGAATATTTGCTCGAGAACTTTTAAGTCCATACAAAGTTACAAACTTAACCCTACACATTGCAGTTACCCAGTCAAAGTTGCACCTCAGATTTAATTTCAATTTGCTTTTCCTTTCATCCATCGGACAGCCCAAGAAAATGCATTTTACTGCTTTTGGGGTGAATTTTCCCTCTTAACTCGTGTGCATATGTTGTACAACCGAACACCCTTAGATTATTAGTATATGGGATTTTGTTTGAAGGACTTTCTATTAATCAAGTATATGTTCATGCTTGCAGTTTCATCCAAAACCATTTAGACAATCCCAAACTCAACAATATATGCCTTGCCTTATTTAGAATTGTACAATTCATCCTCTCGGCTCATTTTGCCTAGGGGTGAACTTGGCATTTTGGTGTAAATTAAAATATTTTTTTTTAATTTTTTAAAAAAATTGATGAAATACGTGATTAAAAAATTAAAAATCTAATGAAATATATTATTAAAATTAATTATAAATTTTGACTTCAAATTTTAATTTATTTCAAAATAGGGGCATTGTACTTTATAAATTTCCTTTTAAAAATTGTGTTGGGAAAAACATGTAATCGAAATGTTTAAGGGATGAAGCAAGGTGACACGAAGGCAGACTGGGCCACGCGTACGCTAAGCGCCAAAACCTAGAGCACCTCTCACTCCCATTCCTCCCAAACACCAAAAGTACCGCATCGCATGAAATGAGAGCAGATCCTCTGTCAATGCGCACTTTTGGTAATTGGTATACAATTAACCTGTGCATTATTGTGATTTGTGAATAAATTGGTATTATACCGGACGTAACTATTAATCAATCTGCTGTTTTGGTTTCTACAACGTTTTGCTGTTTATTTATTTATAACTTCCTCTGCACTTCGACTTGAGTGAACAGAAATAGTCTGCTGAGCTTGTTTCTTCGTAAGTTAAGTTATGAATGTTCATATCCTTCCAGAACGCACTGCTTGAGCTTGCGAGGGTTCTCAAGGCGCAAGAACAAGTGGTTTCTGGTACTTTGCATCATCTTACGCTTGAGGTCATTGAATCTGGAAAGAAGAGAATTTATGAAGCAAAGGTTTGGGTTAAGCCGTGGATGAACTTTAAGGAGCTACAAGAATTCAAGCATGTCGGAGATGTTCCTTCCTTTACCTCCTCTGATTTGGGTGTCAAGAAAGGTAGTTGACCAACCATTTGGCGTCTTTCACTTTATCTCAATAGAATCCATGGACTCCACAAAATCTATTATTATTATTATTATTTTATATATTTATTTATATTGATGATGCCAGAGATAAACATACATGACTTATTCTCCATGATTAGTTTAAGTATATTCTGTTCAAATGATTGAGCTTTTCAAAGCATACAATTATTAGGCGTTTGAATCATACTTTGAGGCCATATTCATTATAGGTGATGTTTAGCTTGCATTGCCTCAAGTCTTGACCTGAGTCTGGCCGTCTGTCTGCTCATATTGAGCAAGAGAAGTTATAGTTAGTTACGCTCACTGTCGAGGATGAAGTGTCTGGATAAATGTTCCAAGTTCATGTTTGCTAGAGTAAAAAAATGATTTACTTCTTGGTGTGGCATCCTTTGTTCCCTGTAATATGCTGAGTATTTTGATTTTAGCTGACGTTTATCATTTTATTTTTTTGGCATAACTTTCCAAATGGCAATACTTGGCCCATTATGCTTATATTATCTTTCATTTGTGTCTGATTGGTGTGAAAAACAGAGGAGCAAGGCTCAGGATGGCGATCAGTGCCGGCGCATGATCCTGTTGTTCAAGATGCTGCACATCATGCTGTTAAGACCATCCAGGAGAGATCGAACTCTTTATTTCCTTACGAACTTAGGGAGATAGTTCATGCAAAGGCTGAGGTACGTGATTTTCACACTGACGATATTGGTAACATGGCTGTTGAGATGACATGGATATCATTTTACAATGTCCATGAATCCACTTTCAGGACATTAAGTACTTTTCTTTTGATATGGAAAGTTCTCTTCATGAAGCATAAACTGAATTATCTTTTGGGAGCTTTAAAGACTTTTCTTTTTCTTTTAGGTAGTCATCATGTGATGTCAACATATATAACCACAACATTTATAATTCTCAATTTGACAAATTGTTGTTGCAAGGGAAGTTCTCATACTCTAGTTTCTTAGGTTGTTGTTCAATTTTTTTTTAATTTTCTTTTTAAGTTCTTATATAATGATACTATGGATTTAAGAAACAATAATATCTTCAATGTCTACCAGCGGTCAAACGTGTCCCGGGGTTGGGGGTATGATATGTGTGTAGTATTCAAAGAAAGAGATGATCAGATGGTTGTGGATGTTCATCAAATGGTGTTAGAGGTTTATCAATTTTGTAGTCGTGATTTTTCTATTGTCTCTTCCTGTTAAGTAATGGTATCTTTACCAAGTATAAAAATGGGGCTTTGATGTAGAGCTTTTGTGTCAGTCATGGACCGATACTATCCTGGTAATGGTTCAAGTTTCTCTTTTATGGATGTTTCCTTATTTTCCCATCGTAATTATGTTCTCCTACATGTTTCAATCGTGTGTTATTCTCCCACTAGAGTTCGATATCTGATTTTTGAAGTTTTTGGTTCAACTTGTTTTATAGGATGTTGTATGGTACATCAATCAAATTGTGGGCTTGTCATTATAGTCTCCCCATAAACCCCAAACCTTGAAGTTTTTTTGAGTTCACATTTTTGGCTGAATTACAGGGCAAGACATGCAATTCGTCTTTGCAAAGAAAATGTATATCTTGTTTCTAAAATCTTTAGATTGTCTCATAGCTTTCAAACTTCTCGTCCTTACACCATGTTTTGATACATGAATCAGTGTCAGTTAATTCCAAAGTGTGTAAGTTGGTATTAGGTGAAACCAAGTACAATGTCTAATATTTTTTAGCTTCTTGATAGGTTGTTGAGGAGTCTGCGAAGTTCGATATGCTTCTGAAGGTCAACCGCGGAGGGGAAGAAGAGACATTCAAGGTTGAGGTGCACAAGAACAATGAAGGTGGTTTCCACTTGAATCAGATGGAGCCAGATAACTCTTAACTATAAAACTAACTGCCAACTCCTGACTATGGAACTTTTTAAGTCAACGATGATGCTCGAAAAACAGACTTATTCAGGCATTTTTCTGTTGCTACTAGCTTTTCACCGTGTGTTAATGTTAGTAAAACTTCAGACATTTTAGTCTTGCTGAACTATGTTCCGTTTCCTAATGTTAGAACCTTGAACATGTTACGTAGTGTTGAACCATGCATAATATTTCGTTTTAGGCCAATAGCATCTAATAACATATGTTTGGCCGTCTGTAATAGATATCTAATAACTTAAAAGGTTGGGTTCCCTTTGCATCGTTCTCGCAACAAAATATTTATCTTCTGTGTCTAGAAAAATAAACATGCTTTATCTGAAAAAGGGATAGTATCAATTTGAGAAGGTGGCAAATAAATTGTGTTTGTTTCTTCTTGATGGCAGATCACTCTAAATTGGGATGGCGTATGTCCCTATTTTAAATTTTTATGTTAATATAACTAATGTTTGAGCCTCATTCTTTTTCATTTTTTCCCATTCATTTTTCTACAGCACTCATTTTCAACCGCACATTCTTCAAATAAAATAAAATTACACAAAAATCTAAACCTTTCATCACTTTTTCATCACACATTCTCTCATCAATCACTATTCAAAATTAACTTCTAAAAAAATGGAGGCCAAACACTAGCATAGTTATGTTTATTTTGACATTTTCATTTTTTATGCAGTGTCGTAGATAGTTTCATAGACTATCGAATTTGGAGTCGAATGTGGAGTTGGGAATTCCTAATTTGGTTGGGGTGTGATTTAAACAAATATACAATTTTTAAAAATACTAGTCAGAGTTGAATGCGCGTTGCACGTTATTCTGAAAC
>CAIGRK010388402.1:0-12425 GCA_903798315.1 Fraxinus greggii | reverse complement strand
CTTAAATTCTTAATTTTTTTTCTTCATCATATTCTTATTTTTAGCATTTTATTAATGATAAAAAAAATCTTGTTCTTAATGATGGTTTTCGTCCAAAAATAATGTTAATGTGATTTAAAATGATATCAAATATTTAATTGCATTTTTGTATTATTATTTGTTTAGTTTATTTGAAAATACAATGGGTAAATAGATCTTTTTTACTCTATCTTAAAGAAAAAAATTGGAGATAAACCATAATCAGTAATTTATGTTAATTTGAAAATAAGAATGCGATGAAAATAATATCTTGAGACATAAATGTAATAATATATAAAGATTGTGAACAATTTATACGATTAAAATGTAGTCTAACCATTAAAAACTATGATGTAAATATATTTAGCCCTTTTTATATGTTATTTTTTACTTATTTAGAAACGTGATGGGAAAACAGTCATTTATGCCATGCAAATAGATTGGACTGACATCTCATCATAGATAAGTTGTGTTAATTATTGGAAGGTTAAAGATGAAAAATGCGAAGAAGAAATATTAGAGATTATAATTACAATTATAAACAAGGATTGAAAACTTTTATTATAATTAAAATATGGTACACCAAATAAAGACCGTGATCAGAATATTCATGTTTGATTTAAAATTAAAAATTTTGTACTTTTTGGTTATTTATTAAATAAAAAAATTGAACTCATAGTATTTTCAAATTATTTTATATCAAATTCAATACTTTTGAGAATCAGCAAATTTGTTAATCAAATGCTCAGTATTTTCGTAGTATTAGGTTATATTTGAGCCCTATTATTTTTACATGAAAAATAAATTTTGTAACGGTGATTTTGGAGAATGTTTGGTTAAAAAATGGGTTTACGTGCAAAAAATAGTTTAATGAGAGAACATATGATTGAAAATGAGTGTGAATAACTAATTTTTTAAAGAATGGACTCAAATATGAGCTCTTAATGAGATCTTGATTTTAATGAAGCTAAAATAAGAGCTTAGTTAAATCAATGAGCGTTGATTGGTTGACTTTCTTAAATCAATGAGTTTTGATTTATTTTATTTAATTATTTTAAGCTTATGTGTCATCAAAAGCTTTACTTCAAGTTAATTTTAAGCTTAACCAAACATGCCGGAAAGTTAGATAAAATTAAGGATACCTGTCGGGAAGATTGAAAGAGTAATTGGGAGGGTAAGCAAGACTTTTCTCCCATAAGTGTCCGAAAGATATCCTGCCAATGGCATCACTATCATCGAACCCAATCCAGTTATCTGCATATTGCCCGCTGCTATATTAAATTCAATAGCACTAAATAAAATAAATAAGAACGCAAGCTAATGTAATATTCATGGTATATTGCACAATACTATTTAGCTTCCGTTTGATTTTGTTAAAAATCAACTTTTTAGTAAATTTTAATAAAATTGATAATTAAAAAAATTGATAACAAATGCGACATTTGAATATTACAGTGATGTTTTGGTAACGAAGATTATTAAGATTCAAAGTCATTTTTCTCACTAGATACATCTATCCGATTCAATTCTGAATATCTTTTAGAATATATGATTTTTGTTAAATAATTGAAACCTATTTTCATTTTAATGCAAAAAAAAAAAAAAAAGAACGGAATTCAATTCAAAAATTTATACTTCTTCTGTTGAACATAATTATACGCTTGTTTGGTATAACTTAAAAAGTTGAGGTTAAAATCAACTATGAATTTTTAACCACGCATTTCATAAAATTGACAACTTTATCAACTTAATCACGTATTTCATCAATTTTGATCAAAATCTACGAAAATTTTATCAAACAACCCGTTAATTCATCTTTTCCCAACATAAGATTATCTCAGAGAGTCGTGGATGAAATGAATATATATATATCAATGAATCAATTAATGCAGTCCATAGTATTCGATGCTTAATATGGATTTGGTTTAAGCTTGCTAGATACTACAGAGGAGGTCCTGAACATCAAGATAAAACATGGCCGACGTAAACATTATAAAAAATGGAAAATCGAGTAGTTTAACTTAACATAAATGCAATGTGATCTACTCAAGATGTACAACGTGAGCAAGACAAAGATACATGAAAATGCTAGAAAATCCTAACAATTTTCAACATCATACAGTCACTCTATTTACTACACTCGACTATTGTACCCCGATGCGTGTCGAGAGCATTAAACCAAACGGCGAATTTTGTAGCTTCTTAGTACTCACTCATGGCTGCAACTTAAAGCGTGCCTGCGTCCTCGGCTACCCATTTCGCTTGAGCTTACTTGTTGAACCATTATTCTTGCCATTGAAAACTAAGACATCCAGACATCATATAAGGAAATATTATGCATGTACAATGCAAGCTTTTAATGCTATAGAACCGATCATTAATGGCCATCCAACGCTCAGCTGCCTTCTTTAACACAAGATTCTCTATATAAAAGGGCCTCAATTCATAGCTGAAAATCTCAAAAAGGAAAATGGCTGTCCATTTTAATGAATCACTAGCTTTGATTTGCGCATTGGCTATTGCCATTTGTACTGTAGATTCTCAGCTAGTTCCTGCAATAATAACATTTGGGGATTCATCTGTGGATGTTGGGAACAATGACTACATCCATACTTTTTTCAAGGCCAATTACCCGCCTTACGGGAGGGATTTTCCCAATCAAGAAGCTACAGGAAGGTTCACAAATGGAAAATTAGCCACTGATATTACAGGTATTTCAAGTAATGTCATAGCATTTGACAAAGTTTTATTGTCAAACTACACCAACCCTTCGCCCTTTACCCGGGAAGGGAACTATCTGCGTAAAACATAGGTGGAATTGTGTGCTTAGCCTGATCAAGATTCCATATTGGAAATTACTGACATCCCAGTTTGATATATTCTTGCAGCTGAGACTTTGGGTTTCACTACTTATCCGCCAGCTTATCTTAGCCCACAGGCATCGGGGCAGAACCTTCTCCTAGGAGCCAACTTTGCTTCTGCTGGTTCTGGTTATGACGATGAAACAGCCCACTTAAGTGTAAGACACAAATTCATTAATGAACTATAAAACTTGAACTCGTTATCTTATTCGTGCAATACGCTACAAAAATCAGAACTTATTAATTTGTGAAACTATTTTGTAGCATGCAATTCCATTGTCCCAACAATTTCAGTGTTACAAGGGGTACCAAAATAAGCTAGCAAATGTAGCAGGCAGTACAAAGGCAGAATCAATTATAAAGGATGCATTATATATAGTGAGTGCTGGTAGCAGTGATTTTATCCAGAATTACTATGTGAATCCTTATCTCTACAAGTCCTGCACACCTGATCAGTATGCTTCAAACCTTGTTGGCATATTTACAAGTTTTGTCAAGGTATATGTCTTCTATTCTCTGTTTCTTACTCATAATATAACAGACTAATTAAGCTTTGTTCCAAATAAATTCAGGTCTGCTACATAAATCCTTTAAGGTTGCTCCATTTAGTTCATTACTGGATGCACTGGAAACAAAAAAAAATTTATTTCTTCTCATAAAAAGAAGAAAAACTTTCCTTTTCAATTCATATGGAATCTTTTTATTGTCTCTTACAATGCTCGGATTAGATATCCGGTTAAGCTTAAAATGATAAAAAAGTTACTTAACTATTTGTTTCCAAAAATGTTTAGAAATGTTACATCTTTTATATTTCAACGTCAAAAAAATAATAATAATAATAATAATAATAATATGTAGCTACCCTTCTTGAAAGTTAACTCCTCTTTACTATCAAAATATATAGCTTAGACCAAGTAAATAATTGAGTCTTAATCAATTTGTTAAACCTGAGTTTCCATCAACATTCTGATTCCCATTCTTGAGAAACAGGATTTATATGCCTGTGGAGCCAGGAAAATTGGGGTGACTTCACTTCCACCATTGGGCTGCATTCCGGTAACAAGAACTTTATTCCACGAGAGTGGTTGTGTCTCTAGGATTAACAGTGATGCTCAAGGATTCAACGAAAAGCTCAACTCATCCGCAATACAACTCCAGCAACAACTTTCTGGCCTTAAGATTGTTGTGTTCGACATCTACAAGCCCCTTTATGAACTAATTCAGGATCCATCAAAACAAGGTACTAAACAAATTTGTCTTCAGAAATCTATGTTATGATGGATTGACTGGCTTCATCATAATAATTTTCAGCTGTCATTTGTTGAAAAATATTTAAATAAATGAATGTATCCCTTCACTAAATGCTTAAGCTTTTAGGCAAGGTGGTTCATACATAACATTAGAGCATTACGAAAAATGTCACGTGCAAGGCCTTTGCTTGTATCAGACAGGAGGCAAAAGACTTCAGTTGAGGTCTGGGCACCACATAATTCTAAAAATTGTATGGAATTAGGCATTTGATTGATCCAATTTGCGTGTGAAGACTGAGTGTGTTGAAGGAAATATTTACAGTAAATAAACGTCTCCTTCTAATAGCTGAAGCTTTTAGACGATATGATTCAACAAAATTTTATCCTCGTAGGTTTTGCAGAAGCAGGGAGAGGTTGCTGTGGTACAGGAACTGTGGAGACAACAGTAATTCTGTGCAATCCCAAGTCCATAGGCACTTGTAGAAATGCCACTCAGTATGTGTTTTGGGATAGCGTGCACCCGTCTCAGGCTGCTAATCAAGTTCTTGCTAATGCCTTGATTTCCCAAGGCATCAGCCTCATGGGATAATCCAAGAATTTACCACCTCTTTAATATGTACATGAGGATGTTACTTAAGGAGCCTCTCCTTTACTGCTAATTTGTACTCCTAATAAAGAAAGTAGCATAATTAAATAGATGAGATCTACCTATTTTTCATACTTTTGCGAGCTTAGCTATGAAAGCGAGCAAGAGTTAACGATTACTGATACAGGGGAAATTAAATCATTCAAGTGAACGTACAAAGTAACTTAAAAAGTCAAGATGAAAGTAACAGCTATAACTCAACCTATACCAGAATCGACATGTCCTTCAATCATAAAATTTCTGCAAATCCATAACTAAATTCCTAATGACCGACTGAGACATGGACATGCATAGATTTTAGTACAATCGATTGAGCCTTGGGACTTGATCAACAGAAGAGCCTCAATACTCGAACATAAATTTATCAGCTGGATTTGGACTCAACCGCCAATTAGTCACTTCATAGTTTTTTGCCTTCAAATGAAAAGCAGCAGGACAAACAATGATCAGGCTACAGCCAAAGGAGAGCTCAGTCTAGACAGCAACAGGCTCGAGAGATGGCTCAGGAGGTGCACCACTGCTACCATTGAGAACAATCACGTTGTCATCAGAGTCAACATCAACGATAACCGAATCACCTTCTTTGATTTCACGAGCAAGCATCTTCTCTGCCATGCTGTCCTCCAGAAGTCTCATTATAGCTCGTCTAAGTGGTCTTGCTCCATAGCTTGGGTTGTATCCTTCCTCAACGACCCTATCTCTAAATCTCTCTGTCACCTGAAGTTCGATATCTTTGCTTTTCAGTCTCTCAAATACTTCCTTTAGCATTATATCAGCTATCTCCTTCACCTCCAGCTTCGTGAGCTGCCGGAATACAATCATCTCATCCAATCTATTTAAAAATTCTGGCCTGAAATATTGTTTCAGCTCCTCTGTCACTAGGCTCTTGATCCGGTTGTAACTGCTATCCTTCTCATCATAGTCTAGATCAAAACCAATACGACGACCTCCCTTCTCGATTACACTACTTCCANCTGAAGTTCGATATCTTTGCTTTTCAGTCTCTCAAATACTTCCTTTAGCATTATATCAGCTATCTCCTTCACCTCCAGCTTCGTGAGCTGCCGGAATACAATCATCTCATCCAATCTATTTAAAAATTCTGGCCTGAAATATTGTTTCAGCTCCTCTGTCACTAGGCTCTTGATCCGGTTGTAACTGCTATCCTTCTCATCATAGTCTAGATCAAAACCAATACGACGACCTCCCTTCTCGATTACACTACTTCCAACATTTGATGTCATGATTAAAAGGGTGTTCTTGAAGTCTACTGTTCTACCTTTGCTGTCAGTTAACCTTCCATCTTCAAGAATTTGAAGCATCATATTAAACACGTCAGGATGAGCCTTTTCGATTTCATCAAAAAGTACAACGGTATAAGGACGGCGTCGAACAGCCTCCGTTAGCTGTCCACCTTCGGTGTAACCAACGTAACCAGGAGGTGAGCCAATGAGTTTCGAAACAGTGTGTCTCTCCATGAACTCACTCATATCAAGCCGGATCATGGCTTCTTCAGAACCGAAGTAGTAGGCAGCTAGTGCTTTAGCCAGTTCCGACTTTCCAACACCAGTTGGCCCGGAAAAGATAAAGCTTGCAATAGGCCGATTGGGGTTTTTAAGACCAACACGGGCACGGCGAATGGCACGACTGATGGCTTTGACAGCTTCATCCTGCCCAATGATCCGTGTGTGGAGTGTCTCCTCCATCTTGAGGAGACGATCAGATTCATCAGTAGACACTTTCTCAACAGGTATACCCGTCCAAGAAGAAACAATGTGCTGAATGTCAACTTCTGTCACAACAGGACCTCCATCCCCTGCCTCACTCTCTGCCTTGGTCATTTCTTTGTTTTTGTCTATAAGAGCAGATATCTGTGCCTTCAGATCCATTTCCCTGTCACGCAACTCCCCAGCCTGCACATTAATTAAAAGTATCATAAGCTTCATCTGATAAAGCTGGTGCTAGGAAATCCTGCTGTGCATTACATTCGGCAACTAAACAGCTTAAGAATTAGCATCATATTAAAACGTGAAAGAAAAATCAGTACCCTATATCTTTACTCTTATTGAACTACAAAATGGGATATGTATTACAAGGTTATAATTCACCTTTTCAAAGTCTTGACTTCTGACTGCTTCATTTTTCTCCTTCGTGATCTGCCTGAGTTCTTTCTCCACCTCCCTAGCTTCCTCAGGAAGCTGCAAAAGATAAAACGGTTGCTATAGATTGGTTCGGATAAGGAAAATAGCATCACTAAGAAAATCCCATACCTGAGCGTGACGAAGTCGAACCCGGGAACCAGCTTCATCAATCAAGTCAATGGCTTTATCTGGAAGAAAGCGATCACTGAAATATACAAAGAGAATATTCAGAGATGAGTATACAGTCTACAAGCAACACCCGACTACTGTGTGTCCATATGTGACTATTGCTAGGATCAAAAGACAACTAGCCCCCATCATTTGAAATTTTAATGGTTGGAATAGTGTTTTTTTGAAAAAATGTATGGTTAAAAAAAATTGGGATTACGTGTAATATTATTTTATTGGAGAATATATGGTAAATAAGACGAGAGAGAGAAATGAATTCTAATTTTATTGGGGCCAAACAGGGGCTAAACGGGGGGGTGGAAAGCACCGTTATTCGGATGTTTCAAATCTTCCCGTCCCATTCAACATTATATTTTATAGATTAAAATTATAATATTTATTTTCTTTCTCCAAAATAATACGACCTGATGTACTGGTATGACAGTTGAGCTGCAGAAACTAAAGCTTCATCAGTGTAACGAAGCTTGTGATGGATTTCATATCGTTCGCGAAGCCCTTTTAAAATCTGTATTGTTTCATCCACAGTAGGCTCCGGGACCTTGACAGGCTGGAACCGTCTTTCTAATGCTGGATCTTTCTCAATGTGCTTTCTGTATTCATCCAGCGTAGTAGCCCCAATACACTTGATTGATGCAGATATAAGCATGATAAAAAGATATCAAACAAATGTAGCGACTAATAAAAGATGGGAAAAGACATATGAAGCACTCCCGTTAAACTTAGTACATCAAAATTGTGAGCCACTAAAAGTCATTCAATAGCGCCAAGTCAAGGCTGAATGCACCCAAGCAACCATTTGTAACCCTTTGCAAAACATACTTATAACACTGAGGTAAGGAAATGAAGTGTAGAACACAGAGGAAGATGAGATTTCCAAAAAATAATTAAACTAAAGAAATTATTCTCTCATTTTCAAATATTTCCAGTAGGAAGAGTAATTCACAATTTAAAGAATGTGATGAAGATGCACAACATCAAATGCATCTGTACGCTATACATGGAAGAGTTGATGGTTCAATTTTGGCCCTACCAACCTGTAATTCACCCCGAGCTAGAGCAGGTTTCAAGATGTTTGCAGCATCAATCGCCCCCTCTGCTGCTCCTGCTCCAATCAATGTGTGCACTTCATCAATAAAAAGTATAATTTCGTCACTCTGTTTAATTTCCTCCATCAGCTTCTTCAGCCTTTCCTCAAATTCACCACGATACTTTGTCCCCGCAACAAGAAGACCCATATCAAGGGTTATAACCTGAAAGGACGGAAAAGGAATTTTTATTGCTGTCTCAAAATACTGTAGGTTTTCAGTATTTAATAAAAAAACATTAAGTTAGCCTTTATTGTGAAAGAATTTATAAACGGTTTAATTTATAAATAGATAGAAATGAATAGTGGATAAGTGGATAAAACTTGTGGGTCCATTGGAGCGTGTGATTGAAAATGAAATTTGATCATTAATAAATTGATTTATAAAGTTTGCCAAAGGGAGGCTTACTTATTCCACTAAAAAGTAAAACTATAATTACGAAATATATAAACTGAAAGCACAAAAGGGGAAGGGAGTGTGGGTATCAGTATCACAGAACCAAATTGGCTAGAGCATACAATACATTTTATTTTGAATCCAGATAATATGAATTATAAAAGCCGTCCAAACCCTCATAGAACCGAGACCACCAAACAAAGGATAATTTAGCAAGAATGCATGTTAGGGAGTTGTTTTGATACTTACTTTTAAAATCTTCTTCAAAATTCTTAGTGGATCTCCAAGATCCACTACAAAGAGGCAAAAAGAACTTTAAAGAACTTAACTGTTCAAATTTAAAGAGGATTACCAAATCGGGGCCCTTGAAAAAAGCCATCCAACTCATGCTTCTACTCATGGGGCATTCCGGTTGGGTTTGGTGAACCCGAATAGACCGTAAAAAATTTAGTATAAAATTAGACTATATTGTGGTGGGTAATAGTATTTTGGTGGATTAAGGCGAATGATATTCTTTGATTTTCATTCTCAATAATGTCTTTAAATTATGTTATCTTATCCAGCCTAACCCAACTCAACCCTCCGCATTATGTTATACCATACGTTAAATGATTTTTTTAACTAAAAAATCAAAGAATATATTGACACCATAACACCATCAATCTAGTACTATCTATTCTAAATTTATACTACATTTCTCATATGGTCTTATCAGGGGCGTCAATCTCGCAATCTTAGGGTACCAGTTAACCAATCTGCCTATTCCTCTTCATATAGTATTTTACCTTTTTCCCCTCGATGGTCTCAGGAACATCCCCGTTGGCAATTCTCTGAGCAAGGCCCTCCGCAATAGCTGTCTTCCCAACACCAGGTTCACCAATGAGGCAGGGGTTATTTTTTGTACGCCGCCCCAGAATCTGAGTGACACGTTCAATTTGCTGCTGCCTTCCAACAACAGGGTCCAGTTTACCCTAAAACCAAGACATCGAGCACCTTTTAGCTCTCAATGAAAAGTTTATGCTAGCAGGCATCAAGAAATATAGAAGATTACCTCCTCAGCTAGCTTGGTTAAATTAGTACCATACTCCTCCAGTGTAGGCATCTTGTTGCCTGAGCTTCCACCTCCAACACCAGCACCAACAGCTTCCGCACTCTCGCCCACCATTCTAATTACCTAATCCCCCAAATGGATCAACATACAGTCAGTTTTAAGGGAATCACAAAAAGTAGTTAACAGAAAGCAAAGAGAAGTAGTAATTCTTGCCTGTGTACGAATATTACTTGGGTCAGCACCTAAATTCTCAAGAACACGAGCTGCCACACCTTCACCCTCACGAAGCAATCCCAGCAGCAAGTGTTCTGATCCAATGTAATTGTGACCTACATCAAAAGGTAATAAATTTCACATCAAATTTCAGAGAAAGAAATTGATAATAATCCACACAAATGATCATGTGTCCTGAGGATAAATATGAAGCTAACATAAAAATAGAACCTTTAGTTATAATTTTATACGCTACCCCAAGCAGAGTGAAATAAGACAGGAACAGTAAAACTGTATATTAGAATTTGATAAAGTAAGAGCTTAAAATGTGTACCAGGAATCGTTGCCTGGGCAACGACAATCTCAAGAAACTAGCACATACTAAAAAAAATAATGAAAAAGTTACCTAGCTGGCGAGCTTCCTCCAGCGAGAGTTCTAAAACACGCTTTGCACGAGGAGTAAAAGGTATCTCCACAGCAACGAATCCACTGCCCCTTCCAATTATTTTCTCCACCTCCACACGGGCATCTTTCAAATTAATTCCCATTGACTTAAGAACCTTAGCAGCAATGCCAGTGCCCTCACCAATAAGTCCCAAAAGAATCTGCTCAGTTCCCACAAAATTATGACCAAGCCGTCTTGCCTCCTCTTGTGCAAGCATAATAACTTTTATTGCTTTCTCTGTAAAGCGCTCAAACATGGCTCGTGGTGCGATCCGGCACTTTCTTCGCCGTGAAACAGAGGTGACACCAGATACCTTCGATTGCAGTGACTGGCCAGTTTGCCTCAGCATCATATCTAAGGCATTGGATCCTCGCAATCCTGAGAAATTCCTGATCCTTAGAGGCATTGTTTGTAAACTACACAACGTTGTAACCATTCTTTTTGTACTCCCAGATCCCTTTAACTGTCCATTCCTTCCACTGGCAACTATATTAAGGTAATTAGTTGACTGAACTAAAGCTCCCACCATGATTGCTTTAAAGGGATCTACATATGAAATGACAATTAGACAGCTGAGATAGAAATCAAAAGATGAGCACAAAACAATTCTACTTAAAGCTTCAAAATATGTGATGGCAACATATATAGCGAGCATAATCTGCTAAATTTCTTCTTGCGAGACAAGCATGAACAGAAGCACACCATTGCTACATGGAAATGTGGGATATTTACATATGGTCACCAAAAATGAATTCCATCTTCAACAAACATGCTCTATGCAATCCATAACATAGAAACATCCTAAAATTATAACTTTTCTTTCTAGAAGCAACAAAAAGGGTCAATTAGTGGGTATTTGGACATGAAAAGATCCATACACACCCACAACTACCTAATAACCCAGAGTTTCCAGTTTTGGAAGCAAAAGACCACATTGAAATGCTCCATGAGAACACAAGTAAGTCACTTCAACTGTTCAATACATGTAAAGTTAACGCGACTGGAGGCTAAAATAATGTAGAAAGGTCTCTGCAATTTTAGACGAAGATCTGGATATACTAAAAACAATAATTTCTTGAAAAATAGATCTGAAATATCATCTTGAATCAAGGGAGTTGGCTGAAGGGATTGCACACTAGCCGCTAAGCTAATGCAATTATTCAACTCGACTAATTCCATAATCTTAAACTAAAGAATAAACATCTTCAGTTGAGGGAAACAATCAGAAATAAAAAAATCCAATGAAACTACAAGTTTTCGAGTATGGAACACGTAAATTTGAACCTAAAAAAAGAAGCCATATAAATGAGCTTCTAAAAACTACAATACCACACAAGTTTTTATTTTAGTTCTTTATCTTGAAGTAGCCAGATTCAGGGAGCCGAAATGATACCATATTATTATTATAGAACTCTAGTCAGCCAACAGTCAATGATACCATATATTTAAATAAAAAAAAAAGTGGATTTTAGGAAACACTAGCTAAAGGGGTCTACATTATAGAACTCTCACATCTTACTACAGACACATAAATCTATGACATAATTTCACCATCCACAGAAAAAAAAATTGGGCAAGAAAAGAACATACTTGTGATAAAATATAAAAACAAGTAAAATGAAAAGAGAATTATATAATAACATTCATACAAGCTCCAGAGCTGTTAAATGCACATAAAACACGTATTAGCTCTTTCAATTAGTACTAGCTCACATAATCTAAAAAGAACCACTGAGAAATAACAGATACTAGCTAAAATTTCATTTCATTGCCATTTTTTTAATAACAAAATTTTAACTAATCAATTCAAAAAGAATGTTAATTCAACATTACAAACTTTAATCGGTAAAGCTAAAGACCAGATTTAAAAAAAAAAAAACCAGCTCTAAATTACGAGGACAAAACAGAAAAAATCTTCAATTAGCATCAAATGAACCCAAAATCAAATAATATCAATAGAACCCTAATTTCAATTCAGACACACAAATATAAATTAGGCCAACAAGAAAATATAAACTTTACCTGAAAGAAAAAAATGATTAACAGAAAGAAGAATGAGAGAATTATTAAGGGTTTCTGAATAATGAAGAGAGGGGTGGGGTGGGGGGGGCGGCCGGATTTTAGGGCAAT
>CAIGRK010388370.1:0-10355 GCA_903798315.1 Fraxinus greggii | reverse complement strand
TATGCATTTACATCTTGCTTTCTCTTAACCTCCTTTATGCCATGGATGGAAGCTAGATTGTTCAAATTTTTGGGTATTGTCATATCTCTTGTTTGTCGTGCTTCATAGAAAATGTCTTTGTTTCATGTTGCTAAAGCATAACTGTTGTGCTTACATGGTTTAGGTCGAGAGATTCCAACTAGATCAAGTGGAGGAAGTGAGAAGATATCTAAAGGTGCCGTTCAAAATCAAACCTCTGATCAAATCTATGAAAGTTTAGCAACCAAAGGTACCTCTTTATGGTTATGGCCATCTTCAATGTGGTCTATGGTGAAAGAAATGTTGATTTATTTATTCATTTTAACGGTTTTGGAAAGTCATAATTGCATATGCTTTTAATTAAACTAACTTGACGTCGTGTTCGGAGAGTCCAAACGTGTCTTTGGGCTTTGGATGGGGTTTTACTTTAACCATGCCAGTCGAAATCAATTCTACGATTGGGCTTTACAAATGTGGATTTAGTATTACTTTTGATCATAGTAATCTTGGTGTAGCCTCAGATGTTCCTGCTCCCCTTGCAACTAAAATGTACTATTCTCAAAGAAACCATTATCTCCGAAGCGTCATTAGTCACATGTATTATGCGGAATCAAGGAATTCAGAAGAATTACGAGTCACTTCGGAGCAAACACAACCTTCATCTCCTAGCTACCTTTACCATGGACAAGTTGATAATCAGCAGGTCAAGTTCAGCCACTCATATGTTTCTTGTTATAACGCCATTATCTCAATCCAAAGAACTGGCATATTTGGTAATAAAATTCAAGTTTATATACTTCCTTTTTGTGATGTATTCTTGAATCTCGTGCTAAACTTTCATACATGCTGGCTGTTTAAGGCTAATTGTTACCTTTCTTGGAAGTTATGTATCAGACTCTCATGTTCTCCTCTTCAAATTGAAACTGTTACCTGAATCATGAGTGCATTAATTTTCTTTTGTTTCTGTGGGGTAGTAACTCGAAGCATGCTTAGTCAACATGGGAAACCGGAAAGCCTCAGAGAATTACAGTGGCTCACAGTAGGACCTGTATCACTATATGTAATACTTCTTCATGTTATAGGATGCTCAATTTTATATTCTTCACATAAAGTTAGATAGTAAATAGGATCATCTGTATATCACTTATAATGTTGTTTTCTACCTCTTCACGTGAACATGCAAGAAAATGGAAACCTAAAATTGAGTCGAGTTTTGGACTGAAAATTTACCATATGTTGGACTATCTTCAAACTAAAATCCAGTTTGCTACGACAGTCATTTAGATAGGTAATCCTGGATGGAGTTTTTAAATGAAGCTTAAGATTCTTGTTCTATAATCAAAGTCAAATTCAAGTAGAAAAATATTGCTACAACTTTCCTGCAAGGGTTACCTCACTTTTTTAGCTGTAACACTAGATGTGTTTTATCCTACTAAAAATATTTGGAAAGATAGTTCATTCTGCTACTGGGCGACATGCTTTGTTTCTACTTATCCATAAGATGTGGTTGTCAACTCACATAATGAGCTATTATGTACGCCAGCTATCATCTCACACTCCTAAACATTGTTGTGCTGTGGCTTGAACGGCTGTTACTGCGATACAATCATAGATTTAACAGTCATCCTGTGTCTGTTATATTAATCCTTTTCACGACTTTCTGGCGGCTAAAACTTTTTTTTTTTATGATGGAACAGAGAGAAGAACATTCTTTGCATCTTGGGCAAACACTCGATCAGATTCCTGCAGCCAATTCAGAATTGTACTTGGGCAAATCACAAGGATTTGTTCCAGCCACAAACATTTCATCTCCCTTTCCTGTGAATAATACCCTAGAACCTCACACTTCCATTGGAAATATAAACAATTACATTCCAAACTCTTATTCTTTTGCAGGCAGAACAGGTTAGTAATTCCCTCTGGTATCTATTCCATCTTAAAATGCTAATTATACTGTTAGACAACTTGGGAAGATAGTCGTTAATTTCGATGGTAGGCTACAACTAGTAATCTAGCAATGCAGGGGATTTGCAATTGGTGTCCTGAGCGGCTCATCTCGACATACCCCACCTTCACCCCAGCATGGATTAACCTTTACTTTTCATCTAGTGTTTTAGGAATTTCAATAGCAACTGTGCGTCTCTTCAGATAATTTTATGTGCCTGCACTAGGTGCTGCTTTATTTTTACCCCTGTTGGGATCTCTCTCTCTCTCTCTCTCTCTCTCTCTCTCACATCACTTGACTGGTTGATATCGTACTTGTGAATTTTTGTAATCAATATGAGTGCCATTTGATTGACAGACACGACAATTGATGTACACACTGCCAATGTTACTGAGAAGTTCAACCTTCACGGGATTTCCCGCCCTAAAAATTTTTTGTTCAATAATTTAGCAAGCTAGTTTCCATTTTTAAAATCTAAGACGTGAAGCTGTGTTAGGTTTTATAGTGCTCTGGACCCCGTCAAGGGATATTTGCACTCGGATCTACCCGGGATTCCTGCATGATCTTTGGTTTTAACCTAGTTTTAGTTCTTATGTAATGTGCTCTATGCAAATAAGTAATGCATACCACTTCCATTCTGAATGCCAGGCTCATAGCATTTCTACTACTAACAATAATGTTTCGGCTTCCATTTCATCGTAGCACTGGTAATAGGTGTAAGCCCTCTGAATTAATTTCCGTAAGTAATGAATTTTATGGTTTTGCAGGAAACCCTATAGGGACCATGCAACAGGCTAATGGAAGCGTTCCAGTCGTATAGTAAGTCTCGATGGAAATTATTGGTAAAGTTGATTTTCCTTTTGCTCTCGTTTAAGAGGTTGAGGCTAAATTGCAGTGTCCTAAAAAAGGTTTACTGTCGCTAATGTGTTACACTGGACATCCAGCAATGTTGAGAACACCCACGTATATATATATATTTGCAGCAGTTTGTAGATATATCTTTCTAATTTAGTAGTGAAAATCCACCCCCCACTCCCCCAAAAAAAAATAAAAAAAAATGAAAGTTCAGAAAAAGCATCAACAGTCGTTTATCTTTGATTCATGTTACAGCAAACGTCATATCATTTTGTGGCCTTCTACAAATTGTTCGGTCTTCAATTCTATTCAGTATGGCAATATCAAAATGACATATGAGGGATGCTACATTTTTTTTTTCGCAAAGACATCCATACATCCTTAATGAGTGTTTAGGCTCCACCGATGGGAGTTAGGATTTCTCGATCATGTATATATCATCAAAAAGACGAAAGTACTGAGAAGGAAGGGGAACAAAGCATCAAATGTAGTAGAAGCAGTTAGAAAGCAATAAACGAGGAGTACTATTCCCTATCCAGTGAAAGCAAATAAGTCCTAAATTACTAGCCTCTTAAGTTACTCAATCCATATTTATCAATTTGCACAAGTGCCTTGAGCTGTCGATGAAGGTCGTGTGCTTCATGCTCCTGGTAGTGAAGGTGGTCTCATCCCTCTGAGGCAAGTGAATCTATAATTTGGTTCCCATCACGATAGATATAGAAAACAGTATCACGATAAAAAGGTGGTGTCTAATATGTTTGATAGTATCTTGAATCACCCATGATTCTCCATACCTGATGATGTAGTGACCGCAGTAACGTCAGTCTCAACCTAAATATCTGAAATCATAAATCATCTAGTAAGAAGAATCACATCCAATATATCTTGAAACTCAGCCTCCAGAATAAGGCAAGCATCATAACGTGAAGATAGCGCCCTAATATACACTCCCCAGCTTCACCATTAGCAAATCCATCCTTGTACCATCAATTTTGATTTTGTAAAATTCTACCAATTGATTGTGCCAAAGAACCAATATAAACGTGATGGGGGTAGGAAGGGTTATATATATATGTTGAATAGGGGAGCAAGAGCTAAATCTCCTGCTAATGTATAGGTTGAAAGAGTCGACCTATATGTAGAAATGGAATCATGTGGTAGACCATCCAAATAATCCGTCTAGGCACCATGTGAATCTCCTTCTGCTTTGTATAATTCATCTCGGTCCATAGAAACAAAAAAATCAATAGATGAGTGATAGTGCGAATGTGACAATAACGAACTTGCTGACCAGAATATCTCCATTCCTGGAATCAATATTTGACTCCCTCACCTCACCGTATAGGTATCTGAAATATATCACAAAAGTGCTGCCATACCTAATCAGCGATAGGGTTCTTTATGAGTATTTTAACCATTTTGTATTAATTAGGGATTGCAATATTCTTTGTCCCAAATGGTGAATGGGGAGAGGGCAGATACGGGACGAAAAACATGGTCTTTGTCCTGAATTTTTCGAACCAGTTTCGAATATTTTAATTTTTGTTTTTTAAAATTTAAATAGATTATTAAAAATAAACAATAAATTAAAATGACGTGGTAAATGAGGATTTTTTAATCATCACACTCCTCTCGAAAATCCCCAATGGGGCAAAATAATAATGGCAACTTATTCTATTCTCGTCTTTGTCGTGTTGACATCCCTAGTTTTAATTCTAATTTAGATTAATATTTAATATTGGAAAAATTGCATCATTGGTTCTTGATTTATTGTCTCAATAACAAGTTGGTTTTCAATCTTTAAAAATGAGCAAATTGGTCCTAACATTTTACTATAGTTGTACATCAGCCTCAAATGGTAGAAACTATTCAAATCTTAGTTAAATTATGGTGTGATTCTCATGGAACTTCTCATTTCAAATTTCTGAATCAGGGAAGTGAAAGCTAGCTTTGCATGTGAGAATCACATAAAGATATTATATAGATTTGTATCTTGTACGGTTTTTATCATTGGGGATTGACTACATAACTATAATGAAAGGTGCCCGATTAATGTGCTATTGGGGATGAGGGGTACAATTTCCCCTATATTTAATATACTTCAAAATATTATAGTTTGTGGACGAACCACCCTTCACTTATAGAAGTCAACTCAAGTTTCTCAAATTTAAATTTGTGAATTACTGGTGTATCCAGCCCTCCCTTGTATTTGCTTTCACATTCCTCCTAATCTTTCAAATAAACAAGATATTTGCCATCTCTACATTTTGAGATTCTTTAATTAATTAATTATAATTACACTAAATATCATAAACTGCTGGCATCTCGTCAACTTGCTTGCTTTAGCATAAAAGTTACAATTTCTTATTCTATATAAAATTAAAATTTGTTAAGAAATAATTTAAAAGGCCCTACAAATGTGATTCGTTATATAAAGTTGGTAAACTCTTATTATTATTATTATTGTTATTATTTAATATATATCACCAAGCTAATATTCTCAATATTTTTTTTCATAAATATAAAACAAAAAGTTACAAATATTTTGCCATGTTAGAATCAATCGTGATAACATGCACCTTGCTTGATCTGTCGAATGTGGAGTTTCTATACAAGTCATTATCATCGATCAAAGGGACAATTAGTTACATCATAGAATGTCGTCAATACTTAAATACGCACAATAGTAATATATGACGAGCTTGATTGTCATGTATCAACATAAGTCATTATTTTCTATTTACGCTCGCACTCTTTGACGTGATAACTATTATCGATTACATTACAATTGTCGAGTAAATATCAAAGGACATTTGTACTTAAAGTTCTAGCATTATCTTTACAAGTATAATTTTTATTTATAATATCACGTGAAGTATATTCTTATTTTATTGTGTTATTACAAAAAACTTAAAATAATAATATTTTTATTATTTCACTATTTATTTAAATATTTGAGAAAGAATTATGTGTTAGTAATGACAAATTAATTTAAAAATCTTAACAAAAAATCTTAAAAGTTATTCTTACATAATTATACTGTAATAACTTCCTTATTTCTAAATTGAGATTTTACTTTTAAGCTCTTGTGCTACCCCCCACCGCCAGCATAGCATGTCTTTCCCTTTATTCACCGCCGCTTTACAATTCTATACACACTGTCGTTATATACATAGCTTTTGTATGTATACATCACTCCAAACCCTACCCCAACTCCCATTTTCGTCAGCATTCTTATCATTTATCACAAAACTAAGAAAGACCCACCGACTGGGTTTTAATTTCAAGATCTTTTTAACTATTCCAGTTCACCTTTCAAGCATATAAATGTATGCAAAAATTTATCCTGGCAGTTTTTTCTGGGTATGTTTTGATATACCCAATTTTGTAAATCTTTAATTAAACTAATTTTATGGGTTTTTTGATGAATTTTTTAGGTGCCCGGAATCGCACACGAACAAGCTAATTGAGCGGGAGGGTATAAAGATGGTGATATGAATATAGATATACATACATGCAGAGAAAGCAATAAGAAACATAACAGGGATATGGATGAAATTGAGGGAGGGAATTGTTTTTGGGCAAACATGCCTTCAGAGCTATTGAGGGAAGTGTTAATGAAGATAGAGGATTCTGAATCCAGTTGGCCTGCGAGAAAACACGTAGTGGCGTGTGCTGGTGTGTGTAAAAGCTGGAGGGAGATAATTAAGGAGTTGGTCAAAACCCTTGAGGTTTCTGGCAAAATCACTTTTCCTATATCCATTAAGCAGGTAGGGTTTCCCAAGACTTTTCTTTAACTGTTTTTTATGCTTGTTTTGGTTTAGACTTTAGTATATTTTGTCTAGTTTTGTTGATTGTTGTTTGTGAATGATTTTTGTTTTGGGTAGTTTCTGATTGTTAGTTTTGTTGAAGTATGGTTTATGGTTTGGGACGTTGTGATAATTAGACGAATTTAATGTGCATCTTTCGATATGAATAACTAATTTGAAAAGTGATATTGTTTAATATTCATAGTTAGATTGATTATTTAATATTTTCATTCACATTGATGAATGTAGAGACCCTCTATGGAGTTGTCTATTTAGGGTGACTGGTGTACATCTTTCCTGATAAGTCTAGGTCTGTCCCTTGACCCCCTATGTGCGAAATCAAACTCTTTTTCGGAAAGGTGGTTGTTTTAGGATTAGGGGTCCTTGATTTTTGATAATTTCAGGCTTTTCTACATACTGTGGTTGGCGGGAATAGAACTATTGAAATAAAGGACAGGGTTCAGTGGTGCTGGCTTTTTATGGATCTTAGATCTATTACTTTATTGAACTGAAGTTATATATAAATTGGGCCAAGAATTTATATAAAGAATGTTGTGATCATATGTAGAATTTTTGGAATTTCTAAAGCTAATTACACTAAATTCCTCGAGCTGTCAAGTTCTGACTTAACTTTTATAGAGCCAGATGTATGATCATACAAGGTGGAAATTTCTGGTAGACTCATGTCATCTAAATTTAGGTGATAGAATTAATAAAAGAAAGCACTGAGCATGATTATGAATATTTACAGTTTTCAGTTTGTTCCTGAAATTTCAGATGTTAAATTTTGTCAAGGGCATAGATTTTTCTTTCGAAGTTGTCAGTTTCTTGTCTTTATCTGTACCTTTTATATCAAGTTGGTAATTTTATGTATCCTCTCTAGAGACATGGATGGGAATTTTTTTCTATTTATATGGATTTGACGGCTAAAAGTTTGAAATCTCAACAATCGATTTGTAGTTTCAGAATATTGAAACCGCCAATTTTAATTGTGCTCCACCTTTTGCGATGCAAAGATTTTTTAGTGACTTCAAGGGCAAGACAACAGCTTTTAAGTCATACGAACGTCAATGCGGATGTTCATTGGTTTTCTTGAACCTGCTACCTTAATGAAAAGTTCTTCTATGTTGTCGTCATTCTCCAATTTTTGTCCGTTCATCATGTGATGCAACGCATATCGTATTTATTAGCGACAACATGCCAAAAATAACTTTTTAAGTTTTCGCCCTTCCTCAATTAATATTTTACTTTGGGAGCATGTGGCAAAATATCTGCTTTTATCAAATGCATTTAGTATCTTATACATTCTTAGAAACCTTTTTCTGCTTTGCAGCCAGGTCCAAGGGTATCTCTTATCCAGTGTTTTGTAATAAGGAATCGCGCTACACAAATGCATTATCTTTACCTCAGCTTAAGTCAAGGTTTGCATTGTTATCCCGACTTCCTCTAGCTTAGCTAGATTGTTCTTGTATGTGTTGTCTACTGCTCATCACTCTTTGCCATTTATCTTTGTAATATTTCTTGACGAGAGGATTCGCAGACGTTGCCTTGTTTTATCTTGACATCCATGCTTCTCTTCTGTGGCAGCTCTGGCTGATGATGGCAAGTTTCTTCTAGCTGCTCGTAGGTTTAGGCGCCCCTCATTCACGGAGTACGTGATCTCTCTACACCCTGACCATATGTTCAAGGCAAGCAGCAGTTATATAGGAAAATTAAGGTGTGTGTCAACTTTTAGCTTGTTGAATGGTACTTCGTATTTCCAGAAGAGACTTGATAACATCAGCTTCTTATGTCACCAGATCCAATTTTCTGGGAAATAAGTTTGTTTTGTATGATGCTCTGCCTCCTCATGCTGGAGCCAAAATTCTCCGAACTCGCTCCCCGCAGATGGTTGGCTTAAAACAAATATCTCTAAGAGTTCCTGCTGGCAACTATCCAGTAGCCCAGATCACATATGAGTTGAGTGTGCTGGGATCCAGGTAAGAAGAAGATTTATGCTGTTCGTGTAGTTTTATCAATCAACAGAGATGGTCAAAAGTTTAAACAGAAAATGCTCGATCTTGTTTGAAACAGTATCCTTAAAAGAGTAAAATGAGTCTCAAAGTTATTTGTTCAAGTAATGCCCGTGGTACTTCCCATTGGGATGATAATCGTAAAATGATTTATGTTTTTAAGTACCTAAAGAATTGGATACTAATATGCCATTAAATTTATGCAACATCCAGGAGTCCGAGACGAATGCATTGTATCATGGATGCAATTCCAGCTTCTGCCATTAAACCTGGAGGTGTAGCTCCTACACAGATCGATTTCCCTATCAGCAATTCCTATTCCTTTCCAGCGATCCCATTTTTTCGGTTAAAGCCAAACGGATTGGATAAATCCCTCTCAACACCTTTGGATTGTCAAAGAGATGCATCGCTTGTTTTGAGAAATGAGGCTCCAAGATGGAATCAGCAGCTCCATTGCTGGTGTTTGAACTTTCATGGACGGGTGACAGTTGCATCAGTGAAGAACTTTCAGTTGGTGGCTTCTCCGGAGAATGGTCTGGTTGGGGCAGAAAACGAGAAGATCTTCCTTCAGTTTGGGAAAGTCGGGAAAGATGTGTTCACTATGGACTATTGCTATCCATTATCAGCATTCCAGGCATTTGCCATCTCTCTTAGCAGCTTCGATACTAAAAGTACTCGTGAATGATACACATTTAGTGGTATAAATCTAATTCCCTAGTTCATATATGCTCATGTAATGTCTTAGTCAAACACATGATATTGTGCTGCATTAACTACCTTGTAATATGTGATCATATGCGTAATTAGTTGAAAATATACAGTTACGTGTTTTATAAGCTGCCAATCTCGCCTTGTTTTTTTCTCTATTTTTTTAATGGTGGCTGTGTCTATGTCCTATCTCATCGCTTTTTGTCATATCTCTGCAGCATTTTCTTCACTCATTTTCCTCCACGCACAAGTTTACAACATTCTCTCTTTATAAATAGCATTTCAGACTTTACACGCCCTGTTTCTTTGAATTCGCTAAAACATGGATAATTATATTAATTTTGATTGGTTTGACTATCATATGATTTTTAATCAAATATATTCGGCCTACTCATGACCTCTGCCACTAACTCCATGTTTCTTAATTTCCAGGGAAGTGATTGCATAGTGAATGCTGACAAATAAGATGCAAAGAGGCTAGTTCTGTCTCTTTTTCACTCGTCTCTATGTTTTTATCTTTGAACTTTTAGTAATGGTAAATATTGAAAATATTTTAAAGTGTAGAAATTTGTGTACTTTTTCTGGCCCTCTTTTGCTTTATGTGCGTACTTGTTTATTTTTGAAACAATCTATTGTGGTGGTGGTGGATATTTGAACTTTTTTTGCTTCTTCCACTAAAGGGTTTTTGTCACTCTTCCTCCCACCACACTTCCAACAAAATTTTAAGGGGAAATTATATTATTAGTAGACCTCGTGGCAATTTGGTCCCGCAATTTTCCGTGCTTTAGCAGGTTGCCTCTTTCAATATATCAAACAAGTCATATATTAGTTGGTCACATACACCAAAAACTCAACCCCGATCCCCATTTACCACCAATACCTGGTCACAAATCAACCAAGTAGTTGTGACAAACACTCTTCATCCTGTCGCCGCCCGACGACCACCACCAACAATCCACATCACCACCACCTCACCACTATCACCACCACCATCAAACCAGATCTGAA
>CAIGRK010388333.1:0-20511 GCA_903798315.1 Fraxinus greggii | reverse complement strand
TGATTGTAAATGTGGAAAATGAGTGGAAAGAAAATGTTTTACAGAGAATTGAATTACCTAGAAAATGTTTTATTAGGAACTATAATTAATTGTGTTTGATTGATATAATTTTTCACTTGAAAAAGGTTGAAAGTTTGGTTCCGTTTGGCTTCATTTTTTTGGAAATTGTCCATTAAAGTGATAATTTTTTCTACCATTGGGTCTAGAATTTATTCCAATTGCCAAAAAAAAAAAAAAATTACCATACCTAGAAAATGTTTTCTAACCAAAACAACAAGAATTTGTTTTCCTCAAAAAGGTGGAAAATTTGAAAAGTTGAAAAATATTTTTCGGGAAAATTTTGCTTATCAAACACTACAAAAGTTGGAAAAATCAGCCCTATCAAACATGGCGTTACATCAATTATGCTACATGATTGTGTGTTCTTGCATTTCTTGCTATAGAAATATTCATAAGATTTCTCATAAAAATATACAACCTATACAACATAATTGTCAAATACTTCAACATTTTATTTGTCCCCCAAATATATTAATATGACCCATGTATAAAGAAAACAAAGCAGGTATAAAACTTCATGGACAAACTAAACAAAACTTTCCGGAGTACATGTTTTTTACAAGTACAAAGACTTTATCCAATCCTTAGCTTCTATAACAAACAAGAAAATTCTAGCACATGGTTTGGAGAAAAGATGCAAGAAAGAAAGATCATTGAACTATAGTATTTTGAAATGAAAACAAGTTCCCTTCTATAATTCTATGAATTGTCAAACTAAAGAATATGAAAAATCGAAATTACCAACGCAAATATAAAAAAATCCTTTTAAAAACCCTCGGATGCAAATAAAATGAAAAGAATCCAAGTTTTCGTTATCTTATTTCAAGAATTTCAAGCACCAGAAATTGACATAATGTTTCCCCTTTCTGTTATCTACATAATCTACCAAGAATTTTTCTTTAATTATACTCCCTTTTGTGAAAAATATCTGACCTCTACTTTGATTTCCAATTTTAGTTTGACTCTTTTTGCATCTTTTCCTCCGGAAGCAGCTTCTTTCAAAATTTCCTACAACGAATTATGAAGACAATATATTCAGATCTCACAGTTAGATGCTCGTTTGACAAGATGAAGTTGGAAGTTTAGCTAGGAATTGCTCATATACAATACAATAGTCCGTGCTAATAGGCCCTTCTTGTCCAATTTCAAAGCATTTTCAATAGAACACAAAATAAAATTCAAGCAAAGCTATATAGTTTCCAAATAAAAACAGTAAAAAACATGGAAGAAACCAATGCATACAACGATTAGAAGGAAAATTTTGAAATTGAAACTAAAAGGTAGCTCATAGTTGAAAAATTATGAATTCTATGAACTGTGTGATTAAAATTAATTGTTAATTGTTAATTTTAATTCAGATTAGACTAAGATTTTAATTTGTAGCAAATAGGGGCTAATGCAATTATCCCGTCAAAAATCTTTCTCTTTATCTGATGGGTTTGGGCCGGAAAGAGAGCCCACCTAAACCCTTGTAACAAAAGTTTTAGAAATTTCGAAAGCTTAATAAAGCAACCTTTCTCTCGACTCCTGATTCTTCTTCTTCCCCAAGTATAGCCATAGGTATTTCTCTTTTCTCTGATCTCTCTCTTTTTCTTTCCACGAGAAGGTAACCCATGTACTGTTAATCTGTTTATTGGTTCAAATATAATTATTTTTAGTTTTTGGCTTTGTTGAGGGGTTTTGGTTGCTATCAAATCCTTTTAATCAACTCGTATGTACGTAAATATGTAATTAATCGTGCTTTGAGCTTAAACCCAGGTGAGGTTTTATTGTCTGCGTTTGTGGTGTAGAGGAAAATTGTGAGTTGAATGGCGGGAGGTGGTGTTTCAGCTTCTGCTGCAACGGGGAATGCTGCGGGTGTGAGAATAGTTGTCGCTGGGGATGCGAAGACAGGGAAATCGAGCTTGATAGTAACGGCTGCGGCGGAGAATTTTCCTACCAATGTTCCTCCGGTGCTGCCACCCACCAGGCTGCCGGAAGACATCTACCCGGACCGCATCCCCGTCACCATAATTGATACTTCCTCCAGGTCCTCCTTTTCCTAATGGGCTTATTTATGCTTATAATTCCTATTATACGAAACTGGGTCACTTGTATTTCTATGGCTTTACACAAAAAAAGTGAATGAACTAGGGCAACTAATTGAACTTGTAATTTTATTCTTTCGATTGTTTTGCTAGCTATCACTTCACTGTATCGTGATTTTAACTTCTTTTTCCTCTTATCTTTCAATTCTTGGCTTGTTACAGTCTTTGTGTACTTGGTTTTGATGTTATAAATTAAGAGTTAAATATATCAGTATGCCTAATAATATCCAGATTAGGTGTTGAAAATAAATTATGCAATTGAAACGAATCTACGAGTGCATGTAATGGTATGTTTCTATGTGTTGTACTAGTCTAAAATCACACTGCAGACAATCATATGAACTTACAATAGAACTTATTCTGTTCTGTGTAAAGTGATTATTTCACTATTGAATACTTCGTGAACACCTGGATCTAAAGGTACCTGTTTGTATAAAATACAGGTGTACCATTGCATTTGGTTATGAATTGATGAGTCTGCAAGTATACGCGATCAATATACTGAGTTCAAATTTGTTCCCGTAACGGGGTAACTAAATGATCTACCATTTCATGTGTTTTTGCAACTACGTGATTGTGATAATAGTGATGTGCATCTTTGAAATTATCTATTTTGACTTCTTATTACAACTGCGTTTACCTTTTTTCACTAAATTCATCAGAGTAGAAATTTGATCAGTTCTGTGATTTGTTTGCAAGATGCAGTCCTCAGAATAGAGGCAGGCTTGTTGAAGAACTAATGAAAGCCGATGCAGTCGTTCTAACTTATGCGTGTGATAGACCTGAAACTCTTGATCGGTTGAGTACTTTCTGGCTTCCTGAACTTCGACGATTAGAGGTCTGTTCATGAAACCTTATTTATTTATTAGATTGAAGTTCTATTACTGTTTCTCAAGTCTTGAATTTTTATTCTGATTGTTATTTGAGATTCCAAGAATCAGATAAGCACATTTTAAAGGTAGAGGCAATGATCTCTACATTTTATGTTACCTTAATTGGTGTGTTTTTTCACGTCTGAGCAGGTTAAGGTGCCAGTTATTGTGGTCGGTTGCATGCTAGATAAGAGGGCTGACCAACACCCTGTTAGTTTGGAGCAGGTTATGTCACCCATAATGCAACAATTCCGTGAGATTGAAACCTGTATTGAATGTTCAGCTCTAAATCATATTCAGGTAACATTGAGTGCATTTTCGCAATCCATATAAATCAATGCATACTGATTTATTGATTTTTTAATCCTGACATTTTATATATTATTGAGTTTCTGCATGTGCAATAATGTAACTGCCATGATTTCCTCAGTTGATGGAAATCATAATTTATGGCTTCATTGTTCTATACTCCTTTGCTTTTGTTTGCTTTCCGAACTTTCTAACAAGGAAAAGCTGCCACTTTGAAATAGGCTGTTATAGTGGGTTCATATCATGAGATAACCTTTGATAGTGCTATATGCTTAATTATATATTTGCTTAAACAATTTTTTTTTTTTTAATTTCTGGGACGCTCTCATTGACTCCTTGTTGGCACGTTAAGTTTGGATACAACTAGATACTTATATGGTTGGCATTTTTCTGTTTGCAGATTCCTGAGGTTTTTTACTATGCACAAAAAGCTGTGCTTCATCCAACTTCTCCACTGTTTGATCAGGAACAACAAGTTTTGAAGCCACGATGTGTGAGGGCTTTGAAAAGGATATTTATTCTATGTGATCATGACAGGGATGGGGCACTCAGTGATGCAGAGTTGAATGACTTCCAGGTTGCTTTTTTTCTTTTTTTTTTGGGTGCATCTATTAGTGATATAAGTCAATTTACATCTTTGTATATGCATTGCTCTGATAATCGGTAGTGATTGGACATGGTTACTGTAGAATCTCTATCACTCCAAGCTTACATCCTTCACTAATTGATCACTACATGCAGGTCAAGTGTTTCAATGCTCCCTTACAACCATCTGAAATAGTAGGTGTTAAGAGAGTTGTGCAAGAGAAATTGCGGGAAGGTGTTAATGATCGTGGTCTTACATTAACGGGTTTCCTATTTCTCCATGCACTTTTTATTGAGAAGGGGCGTTTGGAGACAACATGGACTGTCCTAAGAAAATTTGGATACAATAATGAAATCAGACTCCGTGATGATCAGCTGCCACCTCCAATAAAGAGGTACCCTGATCAGGTAAGTTATTATGTAGATAAAATTGGCTATTATTATGTAAATCTTAATATGTAATTTTGGAAGATAATTTTTTTTCCTTTGTTATGGTCGAGCCACCGATTAATCTGTATGCTATCGTTGCTTTTGGCACTTCCTTTTTTCAATATCATACATGGCAAAATCGTAATGGAATCTTCAGTTGATGCCACTTGCTTGAATTATATGATGTACCTTCTCATTCCATTCCAATTTATGATGGTTTTGCCATTTTCCTTGAACTTAATTCCTTGAAATTTTAATATATTACATGCGGTTAAACAAGTAACTTATTTTTTCGTTTTCAACCTTTTCATTGTTGGGTCACTTAGACTTGAGAAATTCAAGTCAATGTAATGGATTTCCATCCTATATTAAGTTCATAACTAACTGAATTAATATGATATACAATAACTTCATTCCACTGCTGAGCTTTAAAATTAGAGACCAATTCCTTTAAATTTAGCCTTGCTACTCCTATATCTTGTAGTTATGAAATTATGTTGATATGAATTAGTTGCTTACGTTTTTCGAGATGATAGTGGGCAACCACATTGACTTTTTCTTCTCAGTTTTTCTCTTATATCATTTAGTCATCAATGATATGCAAGAAGTTGTGTTTGTGTTTTTTTTTTTCTCGTTTGTTTGGTCCTCTTCATCCTTCAGCTCCATTCGGATTATCATTGTTATGATTATCTTGTAATTACCCCAAATTTCTTCTAATCAATAGTAATTCCACCCTTATTGGCCATGTATACCAAAAATGAAGAATATTCGTTTAGGAAAAAAAATCTAAAAAATTAAAAAAAAAATTCAGTTCAGAATTCTAATTAACTGAGAATGAGTAAGCTTCATTGCAGTTTGTGTTTTGTTTCTCCTCTTTTGTAAAGATTTATCAATTCAAATTGACACTGATTTTAATTGGATGGTAAATTTATTTCGGCGTCAGCGATGCTCAATACTTGTTTGTCCATTGACTGATTATTGAACAAATTGCTATCATAAGATCAGGTCAATTTGTCCATTTCACTAGTATCTAGCATTTTACTTGATGTTTTATTATCTCAAGTAAAGATTCTTTGTATTCTATCCTGTATCACCTACTTAGTAAGCTCTGATTACTAATTAGATCAACTTAATACATGAAACTATGCTCTGGACTATGTAGTAACTAGCAAAGTGTTATATATCTAGTGTAATTTGTTGTAGCTTGATTAATGGTGACCCTTACTTTAAGAACATCACATAATGAAGGACATGTTGATAATGTCTTCTAATGATATTCTTCCAATTTCATTCTTTACGTATCCTACTTTGTGTTGGTAGTACCAGCCCTCTTCTTAGTATATTTCCTTTTCTTGTGCAAGTGTTTGTTTCTTTCTTCAATTCCTAATGCCTAATTTCATTTCTGTAGTGTGTGGAGCTGACTAATGAAGCTGTGGAATTCCTCAGAAGAATTTTCTTCACATATGATGTTGACTGTGTATGTGAAGTGTGGTTCTTTAACATCGTTTAAAATTTTGAAGTTTATGTATTTGTTTTAGATTTAGATTATTTTTTTCATTTCGATTTGACGTGTTGTTATTAGGTCAGTATATGTCCCATCATTTGAGCTTTTTTCTTTTTGATTGTTTGTTTGAAAATTTTTTATGCTTCATTAATGCCATTGTTAGTGTAGTTCAAAAGTTCAGTTGTATGCTCTTCAGAATCATATCTCACTTTCATTGCCTGTGTGGACTTTCACAGAATGACGGTTAGAGTTTTGCATTAAGCTCCTAACTGACTTAAGTTGAGGAGAACTAAATCGCCCTTACTGCTTGTTTTCATAGGAAAACAATGACCCTGGATTATAATGAATATGAGACTATAGTGAAGGTTTATTTGGGGGGAAAAAATGGTTTTCAGCTTTGGTTTTTGAAATTTTTATAATTTTCACTTAATGGGGGCAAAAAACTATGCCAATTTTTACATGTTCCTGTGTTGTACTCTTTCTGCATCTGTTTACATTATAATGAGAGACTTGAAAATATAATGTAATAATTTGACTTTCCGTTCGAATTGCTTAAGCTTTTGGATGTGGTGGTTTAATATGGTATTGGAGCTGACAAAGTCCTAGTGTTAAAGTGTCTCCTCCAGCTATTTATGAAAATTCTACATGTCAAGCTTTTGACAAAAATATGAATTTGACATGCATATAAGGAGCCAAACATATAAATTTCTTGAGGTTAAACTTTAAGATGAGGTTGTTTCAGAGAACAATGCACCTTTGTTTAAAATGAGCTTGAGGAGCAGATGGGGAATTTGAATTTCGATATGCCTCAAGCTACAAAAAGCTCCAAGTTTTGATTTTTTATGTACCTGGACACAACATATTACAAGGATCTGTAATTGCAGTTGTTAACATAGTTGATAGCTGGATAATCATTTATGAATGCATATGCACACACACAATACCCATTTGAAGAAATTACGCATCAAACCAATTTAAATATATTTCTTACTGCAATGCCTCAAAATTTGCTGTGTCGGAGCAATAATAGGAAAAGCCATATTTAAGTGGAAAACCATGTGTAAGTAGAAAGGAAGGAGAAGATTGTACATTCAGGAGCAACACCTTGCTTACAAGTGAAGAACTAATTAAGTGCGTAAAGATGTCAACTGGCTAGAATGAGAAGTTGATATTAATGACGCTTTCATCCTATTGCTTATGCCATATGGACTCTTTAGATTTGTTTAGAGAAGTACTATTGTACTAAAGCTACGTCAGTTGACTGAGCCTGTAATAAGTAGCTGACTTAGCTGTTTATCTTTATACAACATCTGTGCATATAACTTGGAACAAAGTCAAATACTGATTACTCGTCCATTTAAGCTATTGCAGCTCACTGATAATTTTCACATTGTAAGATCTGGGAAGCATTTGTTTTGTTAGTTGTGATTATGCAATTTGTATTAGGTTTTGGTATTCAAATATGTTCAATTAATTTGTCACTGTAGTGTATTCGTATTTCTACTTTTTACTTAGATGTAATTAGGTTATATGTTAAGACTTTTCTTGTAAAATATTAGTCTTTGATGTCTCAAAAACGTTGTTTTTTTGGTTCTGATATTTATCAGGATGGAGCTCTTCGAACCAATGAACTTGAAGATTTGTTTTCTACTGCACCCGAAAAGTAATGTGGTTTTCTTTTACATCTTGCGGTTTTCTTTCGCCAGGAACAACTTAATACCCTCTTCTCCCTTTCCTTTCTAAAGATATTTTGGCAAATATGTTTATCAACGCTACCTGTCAAACAATCTTGTGATGAGTGTGATAAGCTGCTGGTGGAGATCCTTATTTATAAATCTCTGTTACGCCTACAGTCCTCATTTGATATGAAACCCATGTTAATATTAACATAAAATGCAATACAGCTTTGAGCTAAAGTGTGTTTTGGTCCTTGCAATGGCCAATCTGTAAATACTATACAAGGAACCTCCTGCTTGCATTTGAGGTGTAATTTGAAATTAGAATGTTTATGCAGTGGATCTTGTGCTCCACTCTAGATTTGGTGCCAAATTCTAGCAATTTATTCTTGTAATGTAATTGATTAATATTAGCCAACTAAGTTGCAACTTGTATTGAAACATGCTTGGGAGGTGTGTGTTTACAAATGGATTGTGGATTGTAATAGATAGAAATGAGTTATGGAAGGGTGGGTAGCACTTGTGGGTCCCTCGAAATGTAGGAAAGTGGCTTCGGTGTTAATAAATAGTTTATAATCACGAGCCAACATGGGCTTGGTATTGTAGCACCTATGGGAGGAGAGGAGGACAAAATCAACAGAATGGTGGAGGTTAGTAATGCAAAGAATATAGGACACTAATGTTTAGCTGCCTAAACATTAGAAAGTCGTTACTTTAATATTTTTAATAATATTCATGTGCTTCTTTGGGTGTGATCGATATCCAACATTGTCATGTGAACCTCTACGCTTGGCTTCATTGAGAGGATTTTTAGATATTTCCTTGATATTTCTATCGTATTTGTAAAAAGAAGTGGAATATGTTTGCCAGGTATTTCATTGTGTGCACAAAAAGAAGAGGAAAATGGTCAGTACTATTTCTTATATGAGGGGATTCAGCTGAATTTCATCGTAGAGGGTGTTTGAGCCCCATTCTTTTTAAAAAATGTATTTTATAATAGTAGATTGATGGAGAATGTGTGGTTAAAAAAAAAGGAAACATTTTTGGTTTATATGTAATATTATTTTAATGAAGAATGTGATTGAAAATGAGAGAGAAAAAATATATTTTGAAAAAAAATGGGAATCAAACAATCTTTTAATCTGTGTTGGAAAGCAAGATATTTCAAAATGTAGTGGAGTGGTCATTCAGCTATATTTATTCTGGTGAATTGAACTTAAAAAAAAAAAAAAATCTTAATTCAGAGTATCAAATATTTTCTTTTTCCAATTATTCTCCAATAAGATTTCGAAATTGAAAATGTGATCTTTTTTCCCTTTGTTTTCCATTTTTTTCCTCAAATTCTGGCTCATGATTTGAGCAGGATCAATATTCTTGAATAAGACAGTCATTCACCTGCTTGTATTGGAAAAGAGATCTTATTTCTTCCCAGTGCAGTTCTTGTTGTTCAAGTTTGTTTAAGATTATCTTACATTCAGTAAGCATGACAATTTCATTCCTCAATTTGTTCACATCAGCATCTTACTTTGATTTTGTGCTCCATTTCTAAATGGTGGTCCCCTTACCATATTATGAGAATGAGATAAATTAAGCAGGTCATCATGTTGAGAATGATTAAAAGAGGTATGGAAATCTAGGAGAAATAAAGTGTAAAATATTGCAAGTAGGTTGTTAGGCACAGAAAATATCTAAAGTTCGAAGTGTTCCAAATGGCAAGTCTGCATTGCTATATATTGCGGGTTTACATTATTTATTTAATTATTACTTAAGCAGTAGTAGTATTCTTGGATTTTCATTGACGTTGCCTTTATTTCTTTGGAATTCAGTCCTTGGAATGAGCCTCCATATGATAGTGCCGCGGAGAAGACTGCTCTGGGAGGGCTATCACTTGATGGGTTTTTGTCATTGGTATGTATATCATGGATTCAATCATTTACTATTGAGGTTCTTTTTGTAGACACTCCCTCAATGCAACAATAATACGTGTTACGTAATTACCGGTGATTTATTGCAAGTTTGAAAAATGTGTGAATAGCTTTGTTGACGATTGTTAGTTTTCGTCATTTAGATGTATAGAAAAGCAAATGTCTCTATAAATTAGGAGAAACAACCTTTCCTTATTCCTTGAAAGGATAAGTTGCACGACTTTATGAAGTTTACTCCAAGTTTTAATCCAACTCATGAGGTTTTGAAAAAGATGACACCCGTTGATGTAAATAGTTAACTTAAGCCAACCTAATTTGTTAATTGCTGATCTTTTGGGAAAAATCTTACAAAAATAAACAGCAGGCTTTCCATTCCAACTAACTAGCCTCCTGCCAATACTTAGATAGCTTGAATCGGGTGCCGAGGTGATTCAACTCTGAGCGGTGTAAGCCTCAAGACGACAAATAAAATGTCAAACGAAGTCAAAAGTCGAGAGAAATTGAGAGGATTTTCTGAAATTTGTGTGTTCACAACTGTTTTTCTCATCTATATATGTACATACAGTCTTTACATGGTAACTATTACAATCCCTAAAAATTAGCAGCTATTTTAACTGAAAAATAATTGCTAAATATAAAGATAATTTCCCTAATTATATATATGTTAACATCCCCTTTAAATTGGTGCTGAGAGGTCTATTAGCAACAATTTGCCAACAAGGAATTGATTCCGCTGTTGAGTCATTGCTTTGGTGAAGACGTGCCACTTGGAAAATAGAAGAAATGTAAGGAAGAGATATTCCCCTATCTTCCAAAATGTCTTGAATAAAGTGACAATCAACCTCAATGTGCTTGTTGCATTCATAAAAGACGGGATTGTTTGCAATCTGAATAACACTAATGTTATCCGCATGAAGAGTAGGTTTAGTATGAAGAAACCCAAGTTCCTCCAGGAGACCACATAACCAAATAATTTCAGAATTAGTCGTAGATATGGCACGATACTCAGCCTTGGTAGAGGATTTAGAAGCACGTTATTGTTTCTTACATTTTCAAGAAATTAATGTACCACCTAAAACCATACGCCAACTAATAGTAGATCGACGAGTATCCGGATACCGAGCTCAATCAACATCACTTTAGGCAACAAGCTGAAGATATGAGCCCGTGGGAAAAAATAACCCATGAGTAGGTGATCCGCGAAGATATCGAACAATGAGGTGAACTGCAGCAAGATGAAGATGTCGAGGTGAAGCCATAAACTGGCTAACCTAATGAACGACATGAGATATCCGGGCGTGTAGTGGTCGAGTAGATAAGACTCCCAACTAGTCGTCAATAGAGTAGGATCATCTAGAAAATCCCCTTTATCTTTCTAGTATTTTACATTGACTTCTATAGGAGTATCCACTGAAGTAAGCTCCATTCCAGCTAACGCGATAAGATTTTGAATATATTTATGCTTGTTCTAGAAAATACCGATAAGATTTTGAATATTCTTATGCTGGTTCAAGAAAATACCATTGGCCTAATGATGAATTTCCAGGCCTGATGATGAATGTGAGCTGGCCTAGATCTTTCATATAGAAAATGGCATGCAACAGCTTTGGAAGCTTAGCAATCAAACTACAGTCAGTGCCAGTAATTATGATATCATCCACATAAACCAAAAGAACTATACCCTCTGCAGACTTTTTGAAGAAGAGAGGAATCATTTTGACTCGTGTAAAGCTGAAGATGAGGAGTGTGCTTCAAAACTTCTCAAACTAAGCCCGGGGAGCCTGCTTGAGCCATACAAAGAACGTCGTAACTTCAGACATCAAGAGTAGTTGTCATACCAAAGGGAAGCTTCATATAGATCTCTTCGTGAAGATTGCCTGAAGAAAGGCGTTCTTCACATCCATCTGATGTAGTCGCCATGACTGAGTCGGCTAAAGCTAAGATTGTACGAACTGTGGTCATTTTGGCAACAAGGGCAAACGTCTTCTCATAGTTACCCCGTATTCTTGTCTGTTATCCAGAGCAACTAGGCGAGCCTAGTATCTTTCAAAATGAAGTTTCACATAAAGAGACCCATTTACTCCCAATAAGTTTGACTGTAGTGGGACAAGGAACAATGTCCCAAGTTTGATTCTCCTCGAGTGCCCGAAGTTTTGCTTGTATTGCATTTTGCCAACACTCATGTTTCATGGCTTGTTCGTAGCAAGATTGATTGGAAATAGAGGATAAAGTAGTGACAAGAGAGAGAGGGGATGAGAAACCATACCTATCAGGGGGTCGAGGACACGTAGACCGGCGAAAAGTGGTGGAAACTGTAGCAGGATCAGGCGTCAAGTTGAGATCTTGAGGGGCATAGAGGAAGTGGAACCAGGCTTACGATGACGACGTCGTTCATACACAAGACCAAGTTTAAACCTTTCCACAATTGTTGGGGAATCAGAAAAGCTGGGCAGAAGAGAGAAAGTTATAGACGGCAGCTCAACATGAGATGGAAAAAAATATTTCTTCAAGAAAGATCACATTCCTATAAATACGGATACGTTGAGCATGAGGGTCATAACAAACATAACTTTTTTGAGAGAGAGCATAACCAAGAAAAGCACATTTAACAGACTTAATAAGTTTATGTTGCTCATAAGTAGGGAGATACACAAAACAAACATAACCAAATGTACGAAGATCAGAATATGAAGGTGAATGACCAAACAACTTAAAGAAAGGAGAAACATGTTTAACGTAGGAGAGGGTAAACGATTGATTAAATGAACCGAAATAGAAAGTGCTTCACACCAAAATCGAGGAGGGACAGATGATTCAAGTAAAAAAGTTCTTCCTACGTCAAGAAGATGACAATTTTTCCTCTCAGCAATACCATTTTGCTGCAACGTCGAAGGACACGAACGGTGATAGATGATACATTTGCTTTGGAGAAAGTCCTGAAACTTAATAGAAATGAGAACTAGGGAGAATTGGGAAAGGAAAAATATGCAAAGGAATGAGTCGTCCCACTTTAGCCCCCTCTTCGCGATCATCTTCCTGGACGCTTGATTCTGCACGAAAGAAATGGACATCACAATTATTATCAACTAATTGACCGACAAGTAAATTTGTAGTGAGGTCAGGAGACAGAGAACAATTAGTTAAGGAAGAAGGAACTTCACAAACAATGTTGATAGACAGGGAACGTTGCCATCATACTTTCTGACATTGGAAAGAGGAACAACAGTGGTTAGAGGCTCTGGAGTCAAAGAACCATGGCTTAGAAGAAACTATACGAGTACTTGAGAGTCCAAAAGTAGAAAACGAAGAATTGATCATCTGCTGTACTATTTCAGGAGTGGTCCGATTTGCAAAGGGAGTGACTGAGTTATGATAAGTTGCTCCTCACGAAACCCAAACAAGCATCCAGAGATGGTACATTTTAACGATTCATCTTATTAGAACGTGCATCTCAAAGTCGGACGTAGGTTCATCAAGAATTGATCACTCTTGCTTTGTCATGCACTGTTTGAACAACATATAGAGCCGCATCGGGAACATTAACATAACCAATGTCGGAATACTGAACCCAAAGATTTTGAAAACCAAAAAAATGTTCCTCAATGGAGAGATTTCTGTGTAAAAGTAGTTATTTCATATTCCAATTGAAATCGCCGATCCATGTTGTCCTGTTTGTAAACCTTACTAAGATAATCCCACATATCAATAGCACTTTTATAAGGCCTCAGAAGATTGAGAACAAGATGAGGTTCAACTGAACTAAGGATCCAGGTCATAACCCTAGAGCATCCTTGATTTCCCACTTGGACAAGATCTCTACATCTATAGGGGCGGGATCACTCCCATCAAGATGACCGCACAATTCGTTTCCCTTGACAAATAATTGAAATTGAAGCTCCCAAATCGAGTAATTTTTACCATTAAAAAGAATATGAAATGAGTCCAATTTATCCGATGACATGATGTTATTTAATATTATGATGGCAATAACATAATAAAAGACTACAATAAAGAGGAGCCCAGACCAAAAAACAACTAAAAAACCGACACCTAAAGCAAACGCAACCAAACAAAGGAAGTCGAAATGAAACCAGCAAGAATCCCCTGAAATCCACAAAAAGGTCGATCTGATCTCGCCAAACGAGATGAGCCCAAATCGCCGATGGCAGAGTGCAACCAAGAATTGCGGGAGAATCCTCCGACTACTGACCCTGGATCCAAAAAGAAACGGCTACAACTGGAAGAGGCAGCAACAAACAGCGTTGACAACTGAAATCCACACAGCCACCAAGAAACGGCAACAAACGGTGCCGATAACTGGAAGAGAAGTCTGAGTGAGAAAAAAATTGCAAATGTAGAGAATTAAATTTCTTGCTCTTATACCATGTTAAACGAAGCCAAAAGTCGAGAAAAATTTAGAGGATTTTCTGAAATTTTGGTGTCTGTTCACAGCCGTTTTCTCATCTATATATGTATGTATAGTCTTTGATTTTACAAGAAAACTATATATAATACAATCCCTAAAAATCAGCTACTATTTTAACTGAAAGATAATTGCTAAATATAAAGATAATTTCCCTAATTATATATGTTAACATGAAATAATTCAAAAGAATAAAAAATATAGAAGTATGCTCATGATAAACCATAAACAATTTTTTTTAAAAAAAATCCATAACAAAGCTAATTAACAAAATTAAAATCCAATTTGCAAGCAGCATATTAATAGGTTCTCAAATTAGTAATCATGTAACAAAATTATAATCTATTGCTAGAAGAACAATTTAGAAATCTCCTATATTATCACTACTAATAAAGTATTTAAGGGAATCCTGAACATATTCCTAGTCACTATAAGTTTCTTTTTATTCTTTGTCATCGTCCTCCACTTGCAATGTTGTATTCTTCTTTTCATTTTCCTTCCATGTAGTTAGAAAAAAATAAAAGAGCCAGTAAAACACTTGAGGTGTGGGATTCGAGGCATAAGCCTCAAATAGACATGTTAAACAATGCCTCATTCCGTTGACATACTCAAATTGGCATTAGACGCGAGCCAATTAACTTCACAAATTTTATTTTTTTTGTTGGTGGGGGTGGGTTAAGGTAGCCAATTTTTTTTCCCCTTACTATTGCTACTTTTTTAGGGAGTTGACTCCTAACGGGGGTGAGGTGTTATCAAGGGTTGACCTCAGGAGTTCTTATTGTAATTGATTGCAGAAGAGTCTCAAGCAACAAAAAATGGCGAATCTCTAGCTGCCTGCATAATCTATAAAATACATTTGGTGGTGACAAGAATAAGTATTAGTCTGCCCAAGTGCCTTTTTTCCATCTCGCTCTTCCTCTTATTACAAGCTGAAAATATTGTTACTTATTTCATTATTATTTTTAAGATTGATGTCTTTTCAGACACTATATTTGGTTGATGCTTGGCAGCCTCTGTTTTTCTTTTGTTACTCTTACCACCTAGGTAGGATGATGATATGATGAATTTATTGTTGCATCCTGGTGGAGTAACCTGCCTATTAGGTAGTGTGATGAGTCTGGTGACTAGGTTGCCAACTATTATGTGTGCGCGCTTTTTACAGACTAATTACTATCTAATCTCCTCTCCAAAGTATTTAATATGCAAGTCTACGAAAATTTGGCTATTAATATGTTTCATGTAAAGACATGCTTAGCTGTTTAAATTATATTTTAAAAGTCTAGGACCCAATTTAAAGATTCTGAGTCTGTAAATATTTTCTGACAATTCTGTGTGCTGCAGTGGGCCCTTATGACACTTCTTGATCCAATTCGTAGTGTGGAGAACCTTATATATATTGGATATGGTGGTGATCCATCATCTGCTATCCGTGTAACTCGAAGAAGACGTCTAGATCGTAAGAAGCAGCAAACGGACAGAACTGTGTACCAATGTTTTGTTTTTGGACCAAAGGAGGCTGGGAAATCTGCATTACTGAATTCTTTCATTGGAAGGTATTCTTTACTCTGAATGGCATAAACCTTTCTGACTAAGTCTCTGATTTGCTTGCAATTTTTTCGATATTAGTTGATACTTATGGCATGATATTCATCCATTATACAGGCCCTTCCTAGAGGAATATGTTCCCAATACAGATGAACACTATGCAGTTAATGCAGTGGATCAACCTGGGGTAAGGGTCATCTTTGACTTTGTTTGGTCCAAAATTGAACAGATTCTATCAGCTAAACCATCTCCACTGGTTTGGTCACCTTTTCGAACTTATGTGGGAATGTGTAAGTAAGGTCCCAAGGGTTGACCTTCCCCTAAATGAACTTGTTGATTCACAAGCAAGGAACTTAACATAATACAGAAGATATAACTTTGATAACCTTGAATAAAATTGGGCACCTATGAAGCACGAACATGCCATCAGAGCTGGAGTGTTGACAGGTTGCGGTGTACTTCCTTTGTTTTGTTTTTGGCACCGTCACGTGAGAACACTGCCAAGCTTATTTTGCAATAATTAGAACCAAAAATTGCACCATCACATGTGAACACAGCCAAGCTTATTTTGCAATAATTAGAACTAAAAAATTATGGAAAACACAATATTAGAATATTTATTTTTTTTAAACTGGATTATGGCTTTTAAAAATGGAAAGGACCAAAATAGAGTTTGGGCAAACTAACCTGTATCTTCCACAGCCCCAGTAGAGGGAGAGAATTCTGAACATTCATAACTAACTCGAATTTCTTTTGAGTTATTTTATCTTGGTTAATAGATGATATTGGAGAATGAGGAGGGAGATAGGACAGAGACCTGGGGAATAGGGAGACGAAGTCAAAGACGAGGGAGATTCTGGAGAGGAAATGATGATGAAAGATACGAGTGGTGGGAACCAATTTTAAGCATGTACTTGGCAGGCCGGAACATTTGAGTTTTGGTTATGTATGTTTAATCATTATGAGCTTTAGATGGTGAACTGAAATTTATTTGGTATATTATTGATGATCAGTAGTCATAGGTTGTCCACAATAATGTGCCAGCCCATGTTTAAAAAGGCGTAATTGAGTATTGAGGCGTTTTTCCTTCGTGAAGCGAGGCGTAACGCTCAAGACATTTTAAGGCACAAGTCTCATTGTATAACCAAAAAATAAAAAATAAAAAAAAATTAAAATGCAAAATAAACTTCTAATGCAAAATAAACAATCTTCAAAATTCATACTAGAACAATTTAGAGCTTGCCAACAAATAAAAGAAAAATCTACTAAGAAATTATTATTTTAGTTGGTGGGTGCAGTGGACTATTCTCAAAATGAGTCTATGGAAAACATTTTTTAATGTTTCAGTGGGCAGAGTCGGCTATTCTCAAAATGGGCCTATCAGAATTTTTTTTTTATGTTTTTTGGTCACAAGCCTTGTGATGGTGCTGTGAGGAGTATGCCTCAAACGATAAAGGTGTATGCCTCACACAACTAAGGCATATGCCTCGAAAACCCGCCTCACTATAAGCGCCTTGATGTGCTTTTTGCACACCTCACTCTAAGGCGAGCCTTGAAGTGGGTTTCAGTTAGGTTCTTTAAAGAATGGTGCCAGCACTTTGGATTGAGATTTAGGTTGAGGAGGATTGAAAGCATAGAAATTTGTGAGGTTGCTGGTTCATTGTTGAAGTACTGTTAAAGAAACAACAATTGGTAGAGAAAATGTGAAAATTAGAGGGAATTTAAAGGGAGTTTCGAAAGTTAAAAATGCAAACTCAAAAGGTGTTTCAAATTTATGCTATTTTCCGAAATGATGTTGAATTGGTAATTTGTTTTCTCAAATCACAAGGTAGCAGGGAAAAAACTTTTAGTATATGCCTTTATTTATTCTAGAAGTGAGATTGTTCTTGATTAGAAATGATGTTATGGATGCTGCTTTGATAGCCAAATCTTATTTCTTTCCCTGTGTGAATATATTCAGATAATTAAGTTATGGTTTTATATTGTTTTCCAGCAGGGGACTAAGAAAACTCTAGTATTGCGGGAGATACCAGAGGAAGGAGTGAAAAAGTTGTTATCTGGGAGGGATGCTTTGGCAGAATGCGATGTAGCAATTTTTGTTCATGACAGGTAGGTTTTTTGTCATTTTCTAGTTGGCTCAAATGAAAAATGATCTGTGTTGGTTGGTTTTATGTTATATTGGCACAACTTGCTTGCTAAGTGGATATTGCTTCATCTTGACCATTTATTTTGGCATAATGTACTCATAGTAGATCTTAAACGTTCTTTTGTATTTCATTTGACATAAATTTTTGTTCTAGATGATTCTTTGTGAAAAATATTATACTTTCTTGGGTCATAATGATTTATTCATTTTCTGACTGCTCAAACAGCACATGTTTTTCAATTTATGAGTAGTAGTACTCATATGACATTTAAAACAAATTTATACCCATTGATACTGTAAAATCTCTAAGAGCTTAAGTTTTTATACGAGGTGGTTTAACATGGTATTAGGGCAGACAGAGGTCTTAAGTTGAAGTTTTGTTGTCACCCATTTATGAAAGTTGTACACATGGTAGGCCTAGAAAAATGAATTTGGCTTGCACGTAAAGGGATTTGTTGAATATTAAATTTAAGTAAAAGATGTGTTCCTTTATAATAGGTAAGATTTCAAACGAGGTGGTTCACAAGATATAATTATAAGTGCAATATATTTTCTTTTGATCATTATTGGAATCCCTTTATGTTTTCTTATGAACTTGTGTTTGAGAGATTGTATTTGTTGTATCAAGGGTGTGACAAGGAAACTTTCCTATTCCCGCATTAGTGCAACTTTAATTAGAAGAGAATACTAAAGGTCCTGCGCATTTTAGGTTGAAGGAAGTACTAGTCCATCTTAAAGTAATAATATCAACTAGTGTTAACTGTGGTCCTCCACGATCTTTCTTGTGGTCTATGATGCATTTTCTTCACTTATGATAATGTTATTTCTTGTGTCGTATGAACTTGGTTCTACAATATTTTTTGGCACTAAACTTCTCTTGAGGTTCAATTTGTACAATGCACTTCATTTTGGCACAATTAGGAAGAATCTAATTCTTTCTTGTTTTCTTCTTCATAAATGTGTTCTAAGGTTTTTAAAGGCTCATAAATAATTAACTTAAAGAGTTATTTAAGGATTATTATCAAAAGACAAAAGTAGGAGAACCTAAACTTCTAGATTTGTATTCTTCTCTTTCTTCCCTTTTGGTTGACAGCTTCTTACTTTTTCTCATAAAAATTTGGGCGTGCTGTGATCTCGGGTAGGAGATTTAGAAGCTAATCACTTTGAGGTATTTATAGGGAATGAATAAGGGTATTAAAATAGACTAATTTCCATTGGAGGATTAGAGAGGTGGCTAACTTCCTTCGACATTTTTTATTCTTTCTTTAAGGCCAAGTTTAAGATTTTGCTCTCGTTGATTGGTACAAAGCTGGTCATAAAATATTATTTTCTACGCGTTGTCGACTCTGGGAATGTACACGCTGTAGAAAAATTCGAAAATTCGATTGGTTGGAGTTGAAGCAGCTACTTTCGAAGTAACCGAAAGAAAGGGAGAGTTAGAGTCGAATAGAGGATTCCTCACTAAGTCTTGTACTAGGACATAAGAAGGTGATGAAGCTACTTTAAGGAATTTGATGTTCCTTCATGGTGCAACATGTCAAACCAATGGTGAATAAGGTGACTATATCTGTAGCTTTCACTTGTTATTCTTCATCCTTGAGAATTTAAAGCTTTGATCCAGTTTGGTATCCAGCATGCGAAATCCAAGCTCACAGTTCAAATATGTAGACTATTACACTAGATTAGAGCCTCAAATCCTTAGACTTGAAGCAAGATAAATGGTAGCCAAGACTTTCCCTCCTCATGCTTTAAAGGATGACGCATATGATTATGAGACCAAAAAGTTACATATAAACATCTTATTCTCCATCTTGTATTGTATGATACACCAATATTGACCACATGTTAGAAATAATATTTGTTACGTTTCTATCAACTAATAAGAGTAAAGCCTTCGTTTTAAAGAAAGATGAAAATTGTCAAAGGAGGTTTAAGTCACCTCCTTGGCAATCAATGCGATATCTCCTCATATTTGTTTTGGGAAGTTTTTTTGAGCTGTTTCCAAACCAAAATCATTTTAGATGGTTTGAAAATTCCAAACCAAACCAGACCATTTCATTTTCCGAACCAAGCCAAATCAAAATATTTTTTTTGAGGTTCGATTTCGGTTTCAATTTTTCTTTATTCTTTTTTTGATTTCAAATCACGGTTATAGCGATAAAAAATTAGAATCTTTCAAACAATGGAAAAAAATATATATATTTGTATGAAATCTCAATATTACAATTAATTTGAAACCTTCTAAACATAAATGTTGTAAAACAAATTTATTTGTCTTCATACAAGCTTAAACTAATAAATCAATATAAGGTTCAAAAATTTAAATTTGAGCTTGCAATCATTCTTTTTGAAATAGATAAGAAAACATTATCATAAATTATCATTTCCCTAAAAATCCAATAGAACCCTCAAGCAAGTAAATTACTAAACCAGTATAAAATTGAACTAAAAAATTATATATTTTGGGTTAAAAAAATAAAAAATAAATAAAAATAAATTTGGGTGAATTGTTTGGTTTGATTTTTAACAGTTTTTAACAATCGAAGCCTAAACCAAATCATTTCCAAACTGTTTGGTTTGTTTTGAAACGGTTGAAATCTAAACAACTTGAACCTAAACCAAAAGTTTCAAAACCTTGGTTTCGGTTCAATTTGGCGGATTGGCGGTTTTTTTTTTTTTTGAAACAAATTGCAAAGCCTAAAGAAAACAAATGACTAAAAACTCTGTATAAATCCCCCAAATGTTTACGAGGCATGCTGCTAAAACTTCATGCACTTGCCCTCTGTAGCACGGACACTTCAATTAGGGTAGCGTGTCCGTGTCGGATACGAGTCGATACCGACACTTATCAGACACTTTACCGTAATCATTTTTCTTTTTATATTAGAAATATTATATATTGTTAATTCAAAGTTATTAGCAAGTAACAAATAGGTATTCATGTTTAAAG
>CAIGRK010388264.1:0-10988 GCA_903798315.1 Fraxinus greggii | reverse complement strand
TATTACTTTGAATTCATCCACTACTAATATTTATCTTAAATAAATATTTTTTTTATCTTTTATATTCTTTTAAACTTTACGTTCAACTAAAAAAATTAAAAGATATATTTAATTGAGATTTTTAAAATCTTTTCGACTTTTTAGTGGTGGACCTTTGTGAATTTCGTGAATTTTATTAAATTAGCCTCTATTTGACAATTACTATTTAACTTTTTTTTCTAATACTTAGGATCTGTTCGAGTCTCATTTTTGTGTAGAATATATTTTAGAATGGTAGATTGATAGAGAATGTATGGTTACAAATGAAGAAATTTTTTTAAGTTGTGTGTAATATTATTTTATTGAAAAATGTGTAGTTAAAAGGAAGAGAGAGAAAAATGCAATTTGAAAAAAAAGGGATAAATCAATGTCTTATTTTCAACTACACATTCATACAATAAAATATTTTATACGTAAATTCAATTTTTTTTTAACCAAACATTTTTCTAAAAACAATTATTCAAAACATTGTTTTCCCAAATAATAATTTTCAAACAGAAACTTAACGTAAGTATTTCATAGGCTTTTATAAACTTTCATTTAAAACTTTGAAATTAAAAGGAAAACTCTTATTTAAAATATAATTCACACGTGTATTCAATATAGTGCAACCATGGAAAGCTCTCACATTATGAGGCATAGGCTCGACTCCCGCCATCCCCTTTTCTCTTTCCGATGTAATAAAAAATATTTTTAAAATAGTACTAATTTTAAGTCACCTTAGAGGGTGTTTGACATCCATTTTTTGGAGAATAGAATTTTTGAAATATTGATTGATTGGAGAATGTATAGTGAAAAAGTTATGAAAAGTTTTAGATTAATGTGTAATATTATTTTAGCAAGAAAATGTGTGGTTGAAATGAAAAAAGAGAAAAAAATGAAGACGAGATGAGAATGCGTGCCAAATAGGGGCTTAATTAAATATATAAATAATCAAAACACAATATAAATTCCAATATTCTTCTTTAAAAAATAAAATTTTTTAATCATTATCATCAATAAGCAATACCTATCAAAGGTAGACAAGCTTGTTTGGATTGTATTAAAATTTGATTTTAATTTAAGTTAAAATCAAACAATCAATATTAACCATATATTTCATGAGTCACACATCTTTTCAAGCACACATTTCAACAACTTCTATTACAATCCATTAAAAGTCGAATTTCAATCCCCAACAAACACCAATGTTCTTTTTTATATAAAATCATATAAAATTTAATTACAGATTGATCTTTATCATAAAAAATTAAATGAAAAGGGGAAAAAAAAGGAAAACCAATGTTATACGAATGTTTTAATTACAATTTAATTCTTTCGTAGAAAATTAAGAGAAACAATAAAAGAGAGAAAATGAAAATAGAAATAAATATAACAGTTAGAAGGTACGTAGAAGGAAGGAGAAAAGAAAAATATTGGAAGCAAAAATTCTTCCAAAATCTTGAGTTGAATGCGAGACAAATTTTGGAATTTTATTTTTATATTTTCTACTTAAAAGTTAGTACCTGAATATGCTTATAAAATTTTTTAAAAGTTATTGACATTTTGAATACATCACAACTTATAGATACTTCAAAAAGTTTATTGAATATATCATGACTTTTAAAAATAAGTAATTAGCACATAACATCTTTACATTTCATTATTATCGTGCAAAAAGTTTATACATTCTATTTTTTGACATTTTCATCCTTAATTATCCTTTTGATTGAGCAAATTATTATTTTCATCTGACTTTTCCGTTAAGTGAAAAGCATTCTCGTCTTAAAACATTTTTCCTCTTTTCATCCCCATTTGAATCCATTTTCTCCTCTATTTTTTCTCTGTAAAATAACCATTTGCAGGAGGGGGAGAGGAATGATCACATGCCACTGCAGAGAAGTCTCAGAATTACGTCCTGGACTGGCAAAAATATGTGATACTGCAGATGAAACCTTCACTGAAATCCTTGGCCACTATGTATTTATTTCTAGGAAACTAATATCATATAAATTTTTCAAGTGTACTAATGACAGTTTATGAAAGACAATGTACTTGTTGATGGAAATTAAAGCATTAGTCTGTTTGAAGGGTTAAACATCTAAGCCATCCACAGAAATATGCTTTCATTCGCTAGCAACTTGTAGCAACTCCTCCCATGTAACAAGTTTTTCCCTAGGTTTGTATTCCAGATTTCCACGCTTCTTCTCTTCGGCATCAATTTTTTCCCCGTCATCAAATTGGATAGCTCCGATATTCTTACTTTCTAACGAATGAAGGAGTCTTTCTTTTCCAGGCTTTGGGAGTTAGATGTTAGTACTGGGACTCCTTTCCAATGTCCTCAGAAATGCTCGCAACCTGCCCATGATTCATCAAACCTATCAAAGTACACTAGATCTTAATTCATCAATTTGATTGTAGCCAACGTAGTTTCCGCCTCCATCGCAGTACATGTAAATTATCGTTTTAAGATTGTTGGAAATATTGAAGAGGAAAAGAAGGAGATAAAACTTGAACAAGATAAAGATGATGTATCAGGCTCGAACACGTATATGATACGCAGTCATAAAAATGATATTTGGCTCATCTACTATACTTTTAGGATTTCTGACAAATAGTTTAAGGATTTACAAGCCTTCATGGAAGAAGCATAAAAGCACAATGATTCTTTATAATTGAACTTGTTGAAAACTTGACGAAGGTTTGATTATGTATTATAATGAGGAAAAAAACAAGTGTAAAAATGAATGATGAAATCTTATGTTGTTTTCTTATATTTGGAATTGAAAATCTATCACATATTTATAGAGTTGATCCGCCAAAAGGCACTAGAAATTCAAATGAAAAACAGTCCAATGGCTAAATTTTTGGACCATGCGTACGCATGGTAGAAGAAAAAACACTCCCGTTTCCTGGAGACAAGGTCGTGCATACGCATGGCCCTTTAGCATATGCTTACGCATGGTTAAGCAGAAACCACCCAGTTTTGCCTCCCAATTTTAATCATTAATTCATTCACATTTCAGCCCAAAAAAGAGGCCGAAATATTGATCAACAAATAATTATATAACATAAGATGCTTTATCAAATCACTGGTGATTACTCACTGTTTCTTCAGCACTATAAAGGTTAGTAGCAATGATCCTATTTGGTCCACTCTTCAACCACCTACACACATATAAGACGATCTCATATTGTGGAAGATCTTAGGAAGAATCGGCTAAGACTCGACTTTCAATATTTGGAACAATTACTAAGGAGAGGTAGAGACTTCTCTGTTGAGCCATTTGATCATTTTTTTCCTTTCTGCAAATGATTATTTCCTAGAGGAAATAAATAGCGGAGAATTTTTACCTCTAATATTGATAAAATATTGAATTCTACCAGAGCATGCTCAAATCCAGGTTTAAATCCAGGGATGACAAGTGTCGAGGTCGGATTGAAAAATTAAAAAAAAAAAAAACACAACACCCAATCATTTCCCTACACATCACCATGTCTCCTTGTCTCCAGTTTTTGGGCCGGATGAGTGGCTTTTTCCTAAAATGTTTTCTTATAATCAAAATAAAAAATGGAAGATGTACAATTTCAACCGCCACCAATACATCCAAATCCACCACCATCAGCATCCCATTTTAGCTGCCACGAAGCTCTTTGTCTCCACCTCTAGCCCTATTTGTCACCGAAACCCGTTCCACTCATTTGCACCAGCCCAATATCCCACCAACTACTCCATTTGCCCATATTCCCCATATTACCAATTTAATCATATACCTATTTCCGCCTCCTTATACCACCATGGATTCCCATTACATTCTTATAAGTAAAAAATTACTTGTAAGATAAAAAATCACTTCCGTATAAAAATATGTTTATAAAATAAAAATATTAGTAATAGGATAAATATTCACTTATATAATATAAAATTTTACTTATGAGTAAAAAATTTACTTATGTGTAAAAATATTTAAAAATACAAAATTAACTTATCATTGTAAAATTAACTTAAAAGTAAAAAAAATAAAAATAAAAAATACTAACTTAAAATTTTAAGTAAATATTTAACTTTTTAAAAAAAGTTACTTGTATGTAAAATATCACTTATGAGTAAAATAATTTCATATAAGAAATTATAAGTAGCATATGTTTACATTTAATTTTCTAAAAACATTTTTGAACCGATGCATAATAAACTCTCAAGTATATGTTGGAATATTTCAAAAATCGCAACTAAAATAATTGAAAATCGATTTGACCATAAACGCTCAAAACAATACTTTAAAAAAAGTCCATAATTGGTATCCCAAAACTCCCAAGCAAGCCCTCCTTAACCAAAAAACAAAAAAAACTCTCAAGCAAGCCCTTATTCCCTTATTTTATCGTAAGAATGCAAAAGATCATACAAAAGTAATTTCTATCATAAGACCTTATTTAACACAAGTCATATTGGAATATAATATAGATGAATACATCATTTTTTTAAATTTTAAAATTATAATAAGGATAGATTAGAGTGAGAAATTTACATAAAAGTGGCGTGGGCTTTGTAAAGATGTAGGCGACCCCTTTAATATACCATATGACCTTAATGAGAGTGGTAGAAATGCTTTTGAGGCTTCAGGAGTTTTCAAATATCTTTCTGAACAGGATCTAGCCGACATTAGGATCCGTTTCAATTTCCCTAATGATATAGAGTATTACTTCCTGGACAGTTTCAAACGACAGATCGTCCGCCTCTAGCTTGTATAGTTATTCTTAAAAATTCAATGAATATGAGGATTTCGTTCAATGTAATGTCTCATGCTATTAAAGAATACAACGAACCCTCAAAATGGGATACTATTCCTTTTCTCCTAGCTTCTCCAGGACCTGCCAAGAACGGTAATTAACCCACCAAGGTGTATAGTTGTAAAGAGAGTTTTTCCTTTATTCGTTGTAACTTGGGGTTTCACCGTAATGATCCCAACCCTTTAGTCGTTATGCCTCGAACTTATGGTAAACGCTATGAATGTTAATTCATTGCTTGTCTTTTCATTTAGATTTTTATGTTGTAACTGTGGAGATTTGGTACAGGCAAATCACCTTTTTTAGTTCGCAGTTGTGCTATTAGTGAGCTTTGAACTCTAGTAGCTCGTATCCTTTGTTTCCCTTCTGAGGTTCGTGAAGTTGAGAGATTGCTTCATATATTCAATTCTAATTTTTTACAACCTTGGTGTTCAAATCACTATGGGTGAGTCCATGCATTAATTTATTTACCTCTAATTCCGGCATTTTAATTGATTACTATAATTATTTTGTAATGCTTTTTTTTGTACAGTGCAGATTGATTTTGATGCGAACCTTTCTAAATGTCGAAAAATTTCTTCGCTCAAGGATTCAGGCTTTAGAGAACCTAGATGGGCTAGTTACATTCGTGTTGAGGATTCGATCACCCAGCCTACCTCCCGCAAAGTTCAAGGAGACCGCAATCCTCTGTCGCTGATGTTTCAATTCCAGGGTCGATGCCTTTAGAAATTACTAATTCTACCTTGCCCATTTGTACTGATTAACTTAAAGAAAAACAGAAATAGTCAAGTGGATCTGAGAAAAGCTCGGTCCAAAAAATCTCTTCCTACCTTGATTTTGAGTCTTTGTTCAATCCCTTCCGTCATAATGAGTTAGATCTAGGTATTTTATTACTTTTTCCTCCTTTTGTCGCCCGGATTATTAGATCATGTGATAAGTGTATTTTGCACACTTATCCAGTTTGTTAAATTGAAGTATTTTGTTTGTGATTTGGATGAATTATAACTAAATTAAGTATTAATTATGTTTGTTGGTTGAACTCAATGTAAATTGGTGGAATTGGAAGAAATGAATGAAAATGGACAAAAAGAAATAAATTTAAAGTTTGGGAACTAAAGTGCAAACATTAAATAGTTGATTCAAACCATAAAATGATGGTCGAAGATCATATAGGATCAATTTGATGCAATTGGAGGTTAGTTGAAATATTTTCACAAATCAATTTCCAGTTGAAGAAGTTATGGTCCGGAATTTTACCTCAGATTTTTAACATTCGAATTGGAAAGTTTTTATTTCTATAAGAATTGTAACCATTTGAGTTATCTTTCCAATGCACTTTGAATAACCTCAATATAATATGAGGACATAAAGTTATGACTAAAATACCTAAAACTGTGTAGAGACGAACTGATGCGAACCTGCGTGCACGCGGGGTAGTTTTGGCGCGCACGCAATACACTAATTTTCATGACCTGAGAGCCATTTGGATCAACTGCGCGCGTGAGGTAGTTATACCGGTGCGTGTGCGGGCTATTTCCTTATATGAATCAGTAGTTTCCTTTCGCGATTCAAACTCTTTTGGAATCTAATTTGGACGTGATTTTGACCTAAATTCAAGCTTTATATATAGAGAACACATTGAAAAACTCTCCATTGCCTCTTCATACACAATAATATCATTATATTCATCAAGAACAAGATGCCAATTGCTATATTTGAGAGATGAGATCAAGTCCAAGCAAGGAATTGAAGCCAATTACATCAAGATTTTGAAAAATTCAATATTGGAATTGAAGATCAACATCTTTTGCATTCTATCATTATTCATGTGATACTTTTCTATTATTTTTCTTAAAATTTATATATTAATATACTATGTTGATTCTTTTTGTATTGGATGAAGATGAAACATATTGCTTATTTGTTTTAATTCAAGACTAGTGGTTTTTTTTTAATTCTTATATATTTTTTGATTAATTTTGCATACCAATTGCATTATTTAATGTATTGGCCACCAATTAGATAATTAGTTACTTGTTGTAATATTGAGAGACTCACAATAAATTTAGAACGTGACAAAATTAACATATATATAATAGATGTTAAAAAATCACATTTTTCACATGTGCAATCATGTTGAAAATCTAAACTTTAATGCATAGAATAACATTTATCATATTTGCAATCATATATACAATCTAAGCGTTAATGCATTCTAATCATTTGAATTCGGGTTAGGAATATATCCGACTCATGGTTAGAATATAATTAATTTTTCTTGGAATAANTATATATTTTTTGATTAATTTTGCATACCAATTGCATTATTTAATGTATTGGCCACCAATTAGATAATTAGTTACTTGTTGTAATATTGAGAGACTCACAATAAATTTAGAACGTGACAAAATTAACATATATATAATAGATGTTAAAAAATCACATTTTTCACATGTGCAATCATGTTGAAAATCTAAACTTTAATGCATAGAATAACATTTATCATATTTGCAATCATATATACAATCTAAGCGTTAATGCATTCTAATCATTTGAATTCGGGTTAGGAATATATCCGACTCATGGTTAGAATATAATTAATTTTTCTTGGAATAAAAAATATATATATCATAGCTTTATCGATTGTCAAGAACGCATGAACAGAACTAGATTACAAATCAAGAATTGAAATAGATAGTAATAGACGGATTCGAAATCTAATACAATCGACCATAATTTGATGAAAACCAAATTTTTACATCTTTCTTAGATTAATCTAGCATGGATTAAATCAATCTTTCTTTTGTTTACATAATTCGAATTTCATAAAAAACTAGTAAATTTGAATTGAGTTTATTCCTCGTAGGGCGATACTCTCAACTCATTAATTATATTACTTGTCGACGATCTCATACACTTGCGGGTTTCACACGAATATCATGTTACTCCTATTTTAATCAATCATAGTAGAAACTGGCTAAGGATCTTACTCCTGTATAAAGAGGAGAATTAATCGATGTTCATCTGTCGCGAACTATAGAATTACTCCAAGACCAGCAGGCAGAGTATGAGATTTATATTAACCGAGTCAATGGTTTAAATAGGTAGGTCCAAATCTTGGAGGAAGAATACATACTCCAGACAAACCTGGATGTGGTTGAGGAGGAAAAATCACAATATAAGAGCATGTGTCGGAACGCTAAGGAATATGCTAAGGCAGAAGATGTTCTTTTAGCCGATATCAGGAGACTCACTTTAGATTTAATGCAAACTTGGTTAGACAATTGAGCATATTTCGAACGGATAGATTGTGAAATTGTCAAGTTGAAAGATGAACTCCAAACGGCTAAAATTGAATATTTCCTTACAATGAAATATGGTACCCATGAGCAAGATGAACTGATTTTACTCCATCAAAGGTTAGAAAGTAGCAAAGCTATACAGAGTCTGCAGTTGATGAAAGAAAGGCTTACGAAGCCAAACTTTTTGAGAAATCCATGTAGGATGGGGAAAACAGAGTTCTCGATATTATCAGAAAATTTCATACTGAATGGAACATGGATTTCTTAGAGGTTCATGAAGAGGAAGTTAGTGATACCTAGTCTTCTGAAGTTCCTCTGCTAGCCTCTAAGGCTTTTCAAGTTTTGTCTCATTTCATTAAGCTTTTTCAGACATTCATACATGTGAGGTCACTGCTATAACTCAGCTAACTGACGCTCATAGCAATTGATGGCTTTTTTACNACAGAGTCTGCAGTTGATGAAAGAAAGGCTTACGAAGCGAAACTTTTTGAGGAATCCATGTAGGATGGGGAAAACAGAGTTCTCGATATTATCAGAAAATTTCATTCTGAATGGAACATGGATTTCTTAGAGGTTCATGAAGAGGAAGTTAGTGATACCTAGTCTTCTGAAGTTCCTCTGCTAGCCTCTAAGGCTTTTCAAGTTTTGTCTCATTTCATTAAGCTTTTTCAGACATTCATACATGTGAGGTCACTGCTATAACTCAGCTAACTGACGCTCATAGCAATTGATGGCTTTTTTACCCTTTTATCCAATTTGGAAGAACGTATTTAGAGCCCCCGGGTCCCCTTTATTTTTATTTTTTTACTCTTTTAGGTTTATATACGACTTCGCGTTACATTATTTACTAGTTTTGATGCTACATTTTGTTATCACTGCACGTGTTTTTTCGTTTTGGCCGATAGTTATATTTTGCATAATTGTAAATAATTTCGTCTCATAAAATATAAATCATACAACGTTGTTTTAAGTAACAAAACATGTCATTGAAGCAAATGAATCACGATTTTATTATTATTTTTCTTTTAATTCGTAAGTACGTTTTTGTGTAGTTACACTTAACTCTTTTGTCATGACAATTTGTAATTAAGGATAGCCATAGACTCGCCCTTTACAGTTTGTGATTGTGACGAGATAGATTTCAATCCAACTTCCCTTGGCAGAGTGACTATCGTATTTTCATCATTTTGTTGGCGGGATAATCTTTGCCTTCAAATATAGCTTTATTGGTAGACAGAGTTTTGCTTCCAAGCATAGTTCCTTCGACAGAAAGAGACTCGCCTTGAATGATGGAAACATTGGCTGGATTAACCTCGCTAGTTATTTGAATTTCGTAGTAGGTGGAATGAGGCTTACCTTTCAATATTTTTATCATAGATTTGTTGCGACCGTTTTTCAGAGCCATCTTTGATTTCATCAATTTCTCAACCATGGTTTCCCTAGTACTTGCAAAACTATCTTTACTGGCAGATAGGTTTTCATTTCGTCATTCACATCTTCGAATATTTGCTTTCCTGAAAGAGGGTTTTCAAGTATATTTCCTTAAATTGTCCAAGTAATATTGATTAGCGAAGCCTTTGGGGTTGCTTTCCTTAAGGCGCTAAGGTAGCACTCTTGCGCAACTACTTGATCTTCCCTGACCATCGCTATCATTTTCGGAGTTTCAAATTTCAAGCATATGTATTGTATAGAGGACATATCTTTTAGCTGTTTCAAGATGGGCCTTCCAAGGATCTCGTTGTATGCAGACCTACTATTCATAATTAGGAAGTCCATGTATTAGTGGAATACGGTTGGCTCCTCACATGTTTAAATAGCTAATGTCATATGTCATCTAAGGATCAGAGCATCTCTCGTAAACTGTAAAGAGGTTAAGCCATAGGTACCCAAAGATATCGACCTGCATTTGGTTAAATGCACTTCCAAAATAATATGTTAATAGAGCTGTCATTATCCACCAACATGTGGCTAAGGCCGTTACGAGCTATTATAGCCTGCACTACTTGTACATCGCAGTGGAGATATATGACTCCCTAGTCATCATTAATATTAAAAGTTATTGGAAGAGATGCAGGTTGTGGGTTATCTCGAATCAAAGTTTTCAAGTGTGGGCTTCTTATCATCTTGAACATAATTCTTTTGTGCATTTACTGTTTCTGTGCCAACATACGGTCCTTTAATAGTAGTATGAATCTCTCTTACTGGAGGTTAGGAGTATTGGTTGCCTATTGGTGCTCGCGAATAGTCTACATGCATTGATCTAGCTCTGCGATCTTTCCCTCTAGTACTTGAATATGGAGGCTTTCGATTGTCATGTCCTTCGTGCATCCTTGCTGATACATCAACTTCGCATCCTAATTACATTGTAGTACTCATCTGTGCAGTGGTCTCTGCTACAAAGAATTTTACAATATTTTACCTTTTAATTTTTAGAGGACGGAGGTGCTCGTCTGCTACTTGTAATGGAGCTGGAGAGATCACATGTACTTTGCTTTTGTGATCATTATGTCGCTGGTACTGATGCTTCAGCAGTTTAGGTGCATATGCCAATGCTTTTCTCTTGAGAACCCGCCCTTGTTCTACTTTCTTTCGATTCTCTATTGTGTCTTCGGTCTGGATCTCGTTTTGTATCAAACTTACAAGCTAATGTTAGGAGGCAGATTCTTGTTGCAGACATCCCACCAGAAGGAAGTCTCCATTAGTAACCCATTCTACAAAGCGCCCGAGCCTTCTCATCCGATATCATTTTGCAAGCGATGAGTTCAGCACTGAAATGAGTGAAGTAGCTCTTGGGGAACTCTTCTTCCTCCTGTCGCATGTCATTAAGCCTAGTAGCTAAGGCTTATCCCATCCTGCTTCTTGCAAATGTTGGATATTTTCAAC
>CAIGRK010388226.1:0-12095 GCA_903798315.1 Fraxinus greggii | reverse complement strand
ATTGTGGAAGGATTGTGTATTTTGTGCTGCTTCATGTCCGTGTACTGTAACTTGATTTCTTCCCTATTTTGGACGGTTTCTAGTGGATTTGAGCTTATTCTTAACGGATGCTCAACGGGGATTAGGTGTTAGAAGTGGTCGTCAAACCTCGGGGCATTTGGGCCGAAAAATATTGTGTTGATTCTTATTGTTTTCTGTTGTTTTCTTTTCGGTTTTGCTTACAAATCGAACATGCAAACTCGTTTGGGACCAACAAGTGCAATTTAACCCCTGTTTGATTTGGATTAAAATTAAATTAAAATCTCGAGTCAAAATCAACAATAAATTTTAACTATATATTTCATCAATTTTTATCAAAATCTACTAAAAATCTGATTTTAACATCTATCAAACATGGACTTATTTTCTCTATTGGTTTCGCCAAATTATGTGGCCATATGAAAAATAATGCTGCTTGCATAGGGTTAATTGACAGTAACTTTGATAGGTATTGATAGGCATTGATCTATTTTTTCTAATGAAATAACAACACGTGTCCATCTTATAAAAAATCAAGTCACCGGCCCTTCTCATGTAGCAGGGTTTATGAAAATAACTATTAACATAATTTTCAAAGAAACGAAAATTATGAACTTATAGATTGACCTAATTGATGGAAGTGACATAATATGTGTGACAAACGAACCAAAGATTTTAAGTACAAGTGGAAGGATTTGGATCCCTCCCATTATATAATGTAACTTTTTTTTTAGTACAACTGCATAAATAATTTCCCATATCTTTATTTAGTTCATCGATATATCTACTGAAAATGTAGTAATACTAGATTTCAAATGTCGTCTAAAATATTTCACGAAGATCACAGACAAGAAACTCTAGTCGTACTTCTCAAAGTTCAAAGATGATCATTGGATGATCGCAGTATAATTTTGACTCTTCAGGCAAGATCAACTTTTGAATTTTAGTCTCAGTTTTTGAAATTTATTTATTTGCTTATTCAAACACTAAGATATTTTTTTGAAATCTCGTTATTTCGACTTACGAGTGAGTCAAATTACTCGGAATTATTAACAATTTGTTCACGTCTATTTTTTTTTAAAAATATTATATAACACTTTGACTTGACTATTATTTAAAATTTTCAATTGTTGATGCTCATTTCTGCAACTTTCACTCGACCATGTATTTAAACTTTTCAATTGTTGACTCTCAGTTATGCAATAATTGCCATGTGAATAGTATGAAAATAAATGACGTACCAAGGTAGGCATACTATAGTCAAAAATGTATACCCTTTCACTTTCAAAATTATTTAGATTAGGTATTGAACATTTAATTATTTAGTTTATGACTGACAAGTACAAAATTTTGAAGTTTGAACATTTGAAATAAATTAATTAATTAATTAACGCGTTGAATTAGCGTGCGATTAATAGGAAATTGAGTGTCCCAATTTAATATATGTGTCTTGTGTAAAAAAATATGGTAGCGTAGGAAAATTTGGACATTACATACCAATACGAAGAGGCTATGTGTTTACTGATTAATTAAAGTGTAATTGAGTTGAATTTGTCTTTGCCAATTTAGCATCAAGAAGCCGGCATCTAAGTGCTTATCCCGAAATCGATTTGTTTAATTATTTTTCTTATCAACGAGCTTCTCTAGATTATTGTATTTACATGTAAAAGGGTCAATTTGACATGGTTTTTGAAAAGTCAAAAAATGGTTTAGAGATCAAAATACAAATTATGGAACCGTTTAACTAGTTTTATGAAAATGCTTCTTCTGATTAAAAAAAAAAAAACTTTTAAAGGAAAATGATTCAATGTGATTTTCTTTAAAAATTAGGAAACTATTTTAAAAATTAGTTTTCAGACAAAAATTTAAATGATTTATTTTTCTGAAAGTTCTTCTACAAGAAGCAAACGCAAAAATCAAACTCTTAGTTGAACTGGTCGGTAGATTTAGTTTTATACTCGTGAATAAAGAGCGTGTTTGGCTCCATAATACGTGTTTATCCCAAATTTAAAGGTAAATCATCGAAAACCAACACATGAAGATTCCAAATTTGTCCTAATATGTTGGTTTTAACGATTAAATATTGCCTAAAAGTTGAATATTGCAACTTGCTTAAGAAATAAAAATAAAAATAATCGTTGCATTACTCAGTGTCTTGTCTTTTATGGTGGCAAAGAATAATTAGATAAGCTAATTGCCATTTATATTTGCATGGAAAAGTCAATTAATATCTTTATTTCATTGTTAATTATTGATTACTTATCCGAAAGGAACATCGTTGTAGCTACAGGAAGGGAATAAAGAGAGGAGAATAGACAAACTGGTGCTTCGTTTCACCAATGTCTTATTCTCTAATTTCACTTGCGACTTTTCTCTCTTTCTTTTTTTTCTAAAGAGGGGAGTGTGTGTTGACGGTAATAAGTTAAATGAAAAAAGGTCAAAAAAATCTCATTTATCGTACTGATGAGACATGATATAAAGATAAGCTTAAAATTGATTATGATGGTTCCAGATGTTTCGAGAAATTAAAAGAATGAGAAAAAATCTCAAACATATAATTTTTGAAAGATTAATAAAAGTTATGGTTCTTATAAATATATGTTTAAAATTAATTATTAATTTTGACTTAAAATTTTGTCATTTTTTTAACTAAACCTAAGAAGGATTGAATTTTGACTTGAGAAATGTAAATGTAACCATTGATTATTTATTTATTTTGAGAAATTATGTCCTCTTGGAGATATAATATTTTAATTTTGGGTAGAAATTTCAATAATTATTCCTTCTACTTTATGCTCAGAATCTCAATCTCGGTGCTTTTTTCCACAAAACTAAGGTTTTATTAACCAAGAATTTTCTTAACTTTAAATCATGTCTCCAAAAATTTGATAATCTTATTTATTCGAAAAAAATATTTTTCATATCAATCTCAAACCAGTTAAAGTTGATTTCTTTAAATTATCATTTTTTTTTCTTTTTTGTTATCTATCGTAATTTCATGTAATAAGAGAATCAATGTTAATCAATTTTCAATTAAGCTATTTGTACAACTCTTGTGAACAACCTTCGTATTGTCAAAATTCGAGCCGTTAATTTAAAAAACAGTGTTAAAAGTTTTTATAACGATGAATGTGATGCTGCTAGTGTGAAGCTATCAACCAAAGTTGTACAAGTAGCATGAATCATCATTTTTTAACAAATATTATAGTTCGGAGCAATTTTTTCCTAAATAGAGCAAACGTCTTTGAGAAGACTTGCTAAAAATTGAATGCGTAATTTAAAAAGCATGAAAATGTTTTAAGTTTACCCACAAAATCATTTTTTTGAAGAATATATGGTTAAAAATAAGTTATAAAAAATAAATTTTTAGAGAACTTGGCTCCAACGGGGACTACACATTAGCCTCTTCGATGCACAAGTTTTGTTTAAGTCCAAGCAAATAACACGTTTTGCACATATAAAGCGGGTGTTAGATAGTACAAATTAACTTATTGTACCCCTGAATACGAACAAAAGATGCATCTTTTGCCACTTCTTATTATTTCCCATTTATTAATTTTCCTAAATCAGACTTTAGTCATTATGTTCCCATAGTAATTATATTTTAATTCTTGTTCACATTAAATTTTCCTCTTTTTTTTTTATTGACAACTGTGGGGGAGCTAAGATCAACATATCAGGATACTTGCACATGCATGTGTATATGCACATATAAGGTCTCTAAAAACTGTGTGTGAACTTGGAAGCCATGAAATAAAGCTCCGATTTGGTCCCCATTTTTCAAAACTCATTTTCAACGACATATCTCTTGAAATCCACAATTTTTTATCAACTTTTCAACCACACGTTTCACTGACTTTTATCAAAGTTACTAAATATCTAATTTTTATCCAAAGCAAATAAGGGCAAAATTTCATACTAGACCTTTCAACATCTAGTACCATGAATTTGTTTAATATCCACAAGAACAGCAAGACAATAATATAAAGATACCAAACGTACCAAACGTTTTAATGCATTTTATCCTCGGAAATGGACCCACCCCAGCCTTATCTTCATTGTTAATTGACTTATGCAAACAAATGTGAAACACGAAACATGGTTTTTCCACCTTTCAATTGTATCAGCCAAAATTCATTAATAGATACAAAAGAACTCTATAACTGACACAAACATCAGATGAGCTGTGATGTCCTATAGCTTCTGCTTTCTATCTCAACTATTAAAACGTTTTGGAAAAGAAATAGGAAACAGAGAATAAATAAACAAACTGTCAGTCAATAATTTACAAGTTCTAGTATCTGATGAAGTGAAAGTTAGTACTTGATTACGTGATGGCGCAACCAAAGTTCATACATCACCATATGAAAAGCATCATGTTTTATGGGAGGTGAGTTCCAGTGGAAGTGCTTCTGGACCTGAAATGAGAGCATCATTAGAAATTTTTCATCTGCAAAGGCAAATTTTAACTGAACCAAATACTTTCTTACCGAGATAATTAGAAAAAAGTTAGTTACATTGTGTGAAATAAGTTTACAACATAAACGATACTTGAATGATTGTCGCCATTACCATAAAATATTAGAGAATTATGGTTCAGGAAAAAGTGAGAACAACACATAATTTATGGATTCTGAAACTGATATAAAGATATTTTACCTTGACCAAATTGTAGTGCAATTTGACAAATTCTTCTTGTGTAACGTTCTTAAGAATTTGCTTCAGCTGGTAGACATCTTTCTCCTTTAGTATGACCGAAAATTTATGCCAATTTAGAATGTCATTAAATGGTAGATCATAAAAATTAGAGAGTATCACTGCAAGCAAACAGTCAAAAAATTTCAGTCAAATAGTCATCTTCTGAGTCATGGAGAAAAATGAATAAACATTTAAATGCATAAAATCCAGAAAGATGGATTATTCTGAAAATTTTAAAACATAAGTGGAAGGGGGTGGGAAGGAAGTATAATTTTTTTAAGGCCTTCATTTAAACGAGTACTTAAAACTAATAGATAGAAAAAGAAATGATCCAACAACTTAGAAAAAAAATCCAAATAAAGATTCTTTGACGACTATGAGTTGTGCTTCATACTCACAAAAAAAGACAATAGATTCAAAATGGACAGAAAGGCGTTCACTTGATGGATTCGACATAAAATTTAGACTGAGAAAATATAACATCTGGAAGCAACTTAAGTAGCCATTAGAATTGAATTTAGCGACTAGAATTCTATTTTTATTTTTTAATATATTTGGAGACCTAATTAAATGTTGACCAATAGTATAGGACCATAGAGCAATTTCTTTTATACATGCGCAGATTTTTCTTTGGCTAAATCTTAGTAACATGATTGCATGATTGATTTAAATATTGTATGTCAATTAACCTAATTAATTGGTTAATTATTATAATTAGAGAAACTTTCATTTATTAAAATTAGAAACATTATTTATGCTTGTNGGAAGCAACTTAAGTAGCCATTAGAATTGAATTTAGCGACTAGAATTCTATTTTTATTTTTTAATATATTTGGAGACCTAATTAAATGTTGACCAATAGTATAGGACCATAGAGCAATTTCTTTTATACATGCGCAGATTTTTCTTTGGCTAAATCTTAGTAACATGATTGCATGATTGATTTAAATATTGTATGTCAATTAACCTAATTAATTGGTTAATTATTATAATTAGAGAAACTTTCATTTATTAAAATTAGAAACATTATTTATGCTTGTATAATTAGCAATCTAATAATTTTATATAGTATGTTAGAATGTTTATTTTGGCATAATTTAAATCAAATGTTTAATTATATGGCAATAACCTATTAGTAACAATTATATATTTATTAATACAGTTAATTGGATAATTAGTTGAGTGACTGATTACGCTCTATATGGAAAAACGTATGATATTAAAAAGGGAATGAATGTTTGTACCAAAGTAGAGTCAAACCTTAGAGACCCCTATATATACCCCTTCATATCACTTACACTCACACACAACTAAACTTGTATTTTACACATTTCTTTCTTTTAATTCATCTTCTACGTACACTTTCACATTACAAAGTTTGGCACGCATGATGTCCAATGAATTTTGGAGTGAAAGTCTACCAAGATGATTTTCTCGATTTACTTTGATCGTCTTCCATACAACAGTAAGTGTAGTAGTACGAATTATTCTTTCACTATTTAAATTATGGAAATTTATGTTATGAATATGATGAAACGGAAATCCAAGTTACGATTATGATAGGGGTCGTATATGTGTAAGTTCAAAGGACCGGAGTTTAGCAGCGCTACACACGGGAATTATAGCCGCGAAGTTCAGATTTTAAATCCCCGTGTCTCCATATGCATGTTACGATTTTCCACATTTAGATATGAGATGAAATTCGTTATTACTCATTTACTGAGATTTATGTCCGACAAGTATATGTTAAACCTTTTATAGGTAACTAAAAAAGTGGGTTCAAAACGATCGGAGGTGGATTATGATTGCATGGGTGAAAATGAAGAATAAATTATGGAATTAAGGATTTTACTAATGATCTTTGTATTTCTCTTAAAAATTTTAAATCCTCGCATGTTAAGGGAACATTATCCTTTTTTTTTTTTTTATTAGTATTACTATGAAAGTACTCTTTTACGGTACATGTATAATGATTCCAAAGGTAAAATTTGGGTCGTTACAAAAAATCTTAGCAAAAATCTACCCTGCCAAGATTGGCTGAAAGCGAGAAAGAAAAGGATGAAAGTGAAGATGCTTGCTCAATTCACCACGACAGACACAGCCTATTCTTTTTCATTCAAAAAGGGGGAATAAAATTCATACGATAAAACTGCCCATTTCTGATGTTGACAACTGAAAATACCATCCCATGCACCAAAGTTATTGTGTTTAAACACATAAAACTGAAAACAAGATTGTTTAAACACAGACATGCCTTAAAATGAAATTGTCTTTCACATAATAACAGTGTGTGATATTCTAAGACTGAAAATGACACATGGCCGACTCCCCACTCGTTGTTCACATCTCTATTATGCAAGTTACTTCAACATCCACTACAGAATTTCCTCCGCACATAATATAAGAAAAATGTCATCTCTGTTTCACAGATGGAACTTGCATCTTTCTACTTTCATCATCTTCCACGCTTACCAACCCAGCCCCAAGTAGTTCTTAAATAATAAACTGCAAGACACAATGAAAACCCAAACGCAATTGCAGAGTGGTCTCCTGAGTTTTCATATGCTCAGGTAGCACACAAACAGTATAGTGCTTTTTAAGTAAACATGACATGCATTGATCTAAGGATAGTAAATGCTCATATGGGAGTTAAAAAAAGGTTAATTTGTTTTGAGATCTAGTACTATTAAATATTATTAAAGCATTAAATGCCAATGACATGGAAGAATATTACAATTTAAAGGTGTCACAAGGCTTACAATTTGTTTTCATCCTAGTAAACACGAATGCCATTGAGAGCAGCGGTCTAATTATAAAATCTAGTTCTACTATACAAAATTTAGAAAATTATCATTTTATATTTCTTAATCTTTATTCGTTTGTCATTCATTTAGATATAAATTGTAATTATAGTTTTCACGATCAAGCATGGTCATCTTTCAAATGAGTTTAAGCTTTGTGTGCCATATACAAGTGAGACAGAACTTATGTAAATTGTGCCGAAATCTTAATTTATTGAACCATACTGGACAAGAATGCTGTCTTGGTCATGGATGTTAAGATTTGAGATTCCATCTTAAAAAGTCAACCTTATTAAGATGAGTAACACAATTCTTTATAAATTGTTTTATGTTTACATCTTTATTCGTTGTGGAATTCTATCCCTTAATATGCCCCAACAAGATGGTGGCTCGTTTGAGCAGTGAAATTTGTATGTTCACTTTTAGAGTTTTAACGGGATCGAATTGCTCGTTAGAGCTTAATGGACTCTGATACCATGTTAATAATTAGAGTTCCATCTCAAAAAGTCAATCTTATTAAAAGGATAACTCAAACTCTTATAAATTGGTCTATGTTTTCATCTTTATTCGATATGGGATTTAATCCCTTAAAATGCCCCCACAAGATGGTGACTCGTTCGAGCAGACTAATCTTGAAATCCGTGTACTCAATTTTTTTGAGTCCTAATCGGATCGAATTGCTCTTTGGAGCTTAATGGGCTCTGATACCATGTTAAAATTTAGGGTTCCATCTTAAAAGGTCAACCTTATTAAAAAGAGTAACTCAATTCTTTATAAGTTGGTTTATGTTTACATCTTTATTCGATATGAGATTCTATCCCTTAGTAAGATTTGTGGTTCCATCTTAACCTTATTAAGAGGAGTAACCCAAACTCTTATAAATTGGTCAATATTTTTATTTTTATTCCATGTGAGATTCTATCCCCTAACAATGGATATGTACAAGACTTGGCAAGCACAATGAGCAACCAATTGTCACTAGAAGGCTTACAACTTCTAGCCCCATTATAGGTGAAGAAATCGTATAGCAAGAAAATCCTCGAGAGCAAACGGTATCATATGGCATGTCTTGCGTGTTTGAAAGACACTATAACCCTCATCTTGTTCAATGGGAAAAAGTTCTAATGCTCTTCATTCTGTGTCTTTATCGTGGATGGAAGATGCAAAGATTGTAAATCGAAAAAGACAAATTGATAACTAATACCAGACATCTAAAAGAATTAAACTCTCACCAGGGTTGCACCCGTAATGTATGGAATCTGCAATGCGAGCACTGTTAACCTGGGAGCCACCAGGGCAAATGCAGAACTTAGTCCTGTAAAATCTCTTCTGATACACTAAATGTCCAGTTGCCCTGTTTATCCTGTTGTTTGAAATATCAAGTTCTGTGTCATTCTCCCATACACGTGCCAGTATAACCCGAATTTTAGAGTTCCTATGCCCCGCCCAGAAACCAAGAGTTGTCCTGCATGTTTAATTATTAAGAAAGTAAATATTTTAAAGAACACTCCTGTGTTTCTTTTCAACAAAGTAATAACAGGCACCACAATAGGAAAAGTACACACTACATCAACTCTACTGGATTAACAACTCAAGAATACACAAATATAGGACATTAGAAACAAAAGGAAGAGCAAAAAGAGTATAGAAGTACAACATTAAGTGCACAAAAAAGAGAAACGAACTTGGTGAAATTTATGTAACAAAAGCAAAAGCACAGAACTTGCACTGAATGAACAAATTCGCTGTAAATGCTTGATTTACTTGTTTTGCCAGAATAGAAAATCAAGTTTAAGAGCATCAAGGAAAATTTCTTCACGTTTTACCAAAATTTTCTTCAATAAAAAATCATTGAGTCATCTAAACACATAACCGACAAACAAATGAATGTCTGCCAATTTTGTAACATCAACTTTAAACATAGATGGTATATACAAAAACTTCGATAGTATACGAAATATGAGCTCTGATTTACTATAGAAATTATTTGATTGTTCCTATAAATTGGTAAATCTTTCTTCACTCTAACAAGCAAAAAATATTTATTCACAGGTGAAGCCAAGTAAAATGGATTCCATCTGATGCTCCTTGCTTCTCACCATTTAAATTACAGATTTTGGGTCCACTATTTTCCCAGGCCCAACATCAAACTGAAACCACTCAGTCAATTTAATTACGGTGAGGCACGAGGCATTGAACCAGGAAACTTTTCACCAAGATTTTTCACAGATAAACGCGAAAGCACTGAACCTGCAACTTTAAATGAATTACTTCTTTCACACCCCATAAAATGCAAAAACTTAATAAAAACATTATAAAGACTAGCGCTCTGAAAAACGATTTATTTTTAATACATAATTAGTCCATTCTCATGGTGAGAGTGAGGATGTTTGAAAGATTGCAACTTTCAGATCATTGTAGCAAAAAGGCAACCAACAAACAAAAAAGAGCACATAAAAAGGGGATGAATATCAGAAGGAAGAATTTACATCATAGATTATTCTAGCCTCAAGAGGTTGTTATTTCACAGGACATACCTGTTTTCCACATCATTTCCTCCAGCTGGAAGAGCAAAGGGCTGCAGAACTTGTGGGAGCGCAACATCTTTGTGTGGTATAAATCCAACATCATAGCTCGGAGAGCAAACAACACGAATTGAATTCTTTACGAGAAACGGAAGTCCTTCAGTGGCCCTCACACCAACATCATGACAAGTAACAAAAAAGTGATCTGCACCCAGAGTTCTATTCCAATAAGGATACTTAGACATCAAGCTCTCCACATAGTTCTGTACAATTACAGTCATGTTCTCATATGATATTCCCTGCATGTTATTAAAAGAAAATCATTTAGCAGAATGGAACGGCTCAAACTAGGTTGTAAATATAACAACAATATTGCAGGGCTAAGATCATTTTCATCATTAGTATCAGAAAAATCCAATAATTTTAATCAAGAAACTTTTAAAAGATGCATGACCCAGGTTAATGCTCATGCACATCAGACGCATTTGAATCTGCAATTATTTTCACTTCCATCATCCACATGAGTTGTACATCGTCCCATAAACAAGGTACAATTTATGAAAAAAGAAAATACAACCCCAAACATCCCCATGCTGCTTGCAATACCATTGAATAACACCTCACAATGACAGTCATGCAACGCATATTCTCTCTCTCTATCTCTCTCTCTGTAACCTTCATCAACAATTGCCTCATTCATTTCCCTCAATTATGAACCACCAGTACAGCAGGACCTCACTTTCTAGATACTCCATCTTTGTTCAGAAATTTCACTGATTCCCAATAAATCAATAACTTGCATGGCAAAATATTCAGCAGAGAGGTCGTCATATTTTTTTTAAAAAAAAAAAAAAATTTAAAACCCATAGCAAATTTTGAAGTCCAGGCAATCAACAAAGACGTGCATAGAGCAAAGTACGGGTGTGCAGGTCCGTATGTGTGAATTCCTATATGCATCGTGGAAGTGTTGAGAAAATATGGATGATGGGAGGGGATTAAAGAAATAAGATAAGAGTGGCGATAGAAGCTGCAACAAGTACAGGATGTGGGCCAAGCAATGGGAATAGTTGGAGGATGATGAAGAGCAAGTAGGATGCAAAGCACGTTGATATTGGTGGTAGTAGCAGTAATGGGATAGATAAGTGGCGGGGCAATTGTGATAGCAAGATACGAGGAGACAAGTATGTGATAAACTGGGGAACAGTAATGGAGGCAGAAACGTGGAATAGAGTGGTGGTGGATGGGTGGGTGGTATGATGGGAGAAGATGTTACCATTAGACCTTAGTCTTTAGGGGTTCAATATATTAGGTAAATAACTAAATTTGCAAGGAATCATAATTCAATATAAAAATATAATAGATAAATCTAGTAGATGCATATGACATAAACAACGCTATAGTTTGAATGTAACTGCCGAGCTGAGAACCCTAGCGTTGTGCAACGAGTTTTCTTTTCCGTTATAGAAGGCAAAAAGTTGCAAAGGTGAATATGCAATCATTGTGCTTAAGTGGCCCAGTTTACCAGACAAGACCAGATTAACTATTGTCCATGAAAGCAAAAAGACTCTGTCCCAACTCCTATATCTTTAACTCCTATATCTTTTTAGGTAGTCATAGTTAAGGAATGGACCCTGTAGTTGGAAATTATTATTGTAATTATCTAGTAGCTCCGAACTCTGGATGCCTTATATGCTAAGCTTTAACGTCTTCATGCATTCAATAATTATGAGGACTTTAACAGAACTAAATTCATCCCAAAACCAATGACAGACATAGCAGTAAGAGTTCTGAGGCAGAAGTCGAAGAGAGAAGACAAGAATGTGAAATTGAAGAGACAGGAAATAGGAAAAGAAGAGAAGATTACTTCAAGTTCAAAAATCAAGCCAGAATCAACATGTCAATATCTGCCTAACATTTGAAATAAGCATTCAATATTTCGGTTGAGTTCACGCCTTCTAGCTTAATTTCCTTGCCATCTAAGACCATTATTCTAAACAACGCAGGTCTTTTATCTCCAAAAGAATAGACCGAAAGGACCAAAAAAAAAAAAAAA
>CAIGRK010388197.1:0-16631 GCA_903798315.1 Fraxinus greggii | reverse complement strand
TATTTGAAACACCACTATTTACTTTGTACAAGCGAGAGTTCAATAAACAAGCTTAAAATAATTTGTCAAGAGTACTTTTGTTTAAATTCTAGATCAAGTTATCATTCCAGCAGCATTTCAGGCAAATACTGGACTACTAAGGTTGGAATCTTTAAATAACAAACAAGATATTAGAATGGATCTGATGTTACTTGTTATGAATCCAATCAAATAATTAAAGTCAAAAAATATGGACAATATGAAAAAAATGGATCACACGAGAACACAAGATTTTGTAGAAGAAGAGAATTCGTTATACCAAAAAACTAAAAATTATTTTACAAGCTTTGATATTCGCATTCTAGATCTAAACAATTTCAAGTTTCTAATGTATACAATAATAATCTAATTGTTACGTTGAGTATATGAAGAGTGTACACCATGTGAAGTATTATAGGAGTCAAATCTTAAAGCTATAGATAAAGTAGAATACAATATCGCGTCAAATTCCAACGAACGGGTGGCGCCACCCACCGAGAGCTGTGGCATTGGGACGCAGGCCCTTCTGCTCCCTTCTTGAGCTTCTGGAACTGCATCCCGACGCCCCGGCTCTATCCCAAATATTTCCAAACATGTTTTTATCCATTTCAAAATCATTTTCTCAATCAAACTCCCAATTCATGATGGAATTTAATCTATTATCAAACCGAACTTCCAAACCAACATTATTTAGGCTTCCTCCATGGGGTGCCCTTTTCGGACACCCCATGCCCCTATCGGGTATACCCAGTTATTGTGAACTAAATCCAAAGCAGAGAGCAAAAGTACTTCGTGCGTCATCCTTATTTGAATCATCTCATCTACTTCTAGCTCTAGTCGGGTCAATAAACCTGCTCGAATCACCACAAGCTATTCCAACTCCACCTGAGTTTCCAAATCTGCTCGAATAATCACTAGCAATATGATCGACGAGATCACAACAAGCTCCACCTGAGCATTATTGTCCAAGTCACCATGAACAAACCGATCACAACCAACTCTACCCGAGTTATTTCTTACGAACCATAAACTGCAGCTACATTCACAGTGATCACCGGAACTTCTAAAACATATAACCAGGACTTTCTCCGCCCTCTTAACATAACGCGGGTACCCTTACTAACTTTCATAACTCCACTCCCACATGTATATCTGTACCTTTTTGAATCAGGAGTATTCAAAGAAATTACATTCTTTTTTATACCTAGAACATGTTGAACCTGAAAAAGTGTTTTAACTGTCTCATCAAACATCTTGATTTTGACATTATCAATCACAACTATTTGACAAGGCTCATTAATTCTCATCATCACGGAAACCCTTGTAATTGTTTCATATGAAGAAATCAATCCCTGTTTGAACACATATAAAAAGTGCAAGTCAAATCAAGAATCCAATTCTCGTCAAATTTGGAGTCACCTTCAATAATTGCCAAAAGATCTCCATCACTGTCTTCTTCTGCAAGATTAGCATAATCGAAATTTTCTGGTTGTTCATTTTGATCTATAATAGCAAACATGTTCTGTCACTCATAGCAATCCCTCTTCTCTTCATGTGCTCCTTGTTGTAGTCATACTAACAACAGACTTTACCGTTGTTGCTATCCTTGATTGTGCCCTTTCCATGACCACTTATCTCCCTCCCACTAACAATAAGAGCCTTTGTCTGGCCTCAGAACCGATGACCAAATGCNAAGAATCCAATTCTCGTCAAATTTGGAGTCACCTTCAATAATTGCCAAAAGATCTCCATCACTGTCTTCTTCTGCAAGATTAGCATAATCGAAATTTTCTGGTTGTTCATTTTGATCTATAATAGCAAACATGTTCTGTCACTCATAGCAATCCCTCTTCTCTTCATGTGCTCCTTGTTGTAGTCATACTAACAACAGACTTTACCGTTGTTGCTATCCTTGATTGTGCCCTTTCCATGACCACTTATCTCCCTCCCACTAACAATAAGAGCCTTTGTCTGGCCTCAGAACCGATGACCAAATGCTTCATCTTCTCCTTAAAATAAAGTGCATTGTATACCTCTTCAATATTAACAGTATCCCGACTATAGATAAGTATTTCTAAAAATAACATATGAAAGCGGCAACGAATTTAACAATATCAACCATAATTCATCTTATCATATTTGACCTCCACAATCTCCAAATCAGCTACGATTTTCTTAAACACCGAAAGATGATCTTCTAAAGATCCATCTTCCATCAAACGGTGAGAATACAAGCGTTGCTTCAAGTGTAACTTAAATGTCAAGCTCTTTGTCATACAATGTTATTCCAATTTTAACTACAACCAATTGCACTTTTTTCCTTTATCATATCCTGAAGAGTTTGATTGGAAAGATGGAGATGTATCTATGAAAGGACTTTTCGATCCTTGCATTACTTCTCCTCCGAGGTCATTGTTGCGATCATTCAATCTATCTCCAACAAAACATCATCAAGATCCAATTGAGCAAGAACCGCTCGTATCTTGATTTGCACAAAGAGAATCTATTATTGCAATCCAAAACCAGAATTTCAAATTTCATAGTTGTCATCCCTAAAACAATTGACCTTATTCAAACCTAGTTTAATATACAATTTGGAACTCCCAATAACCCGCCAAAACCTTAGTTCTAATACCACTTTGTTGGAAAACAAACAAGATATCAGAATCGTTCTGATGCCACTTGTTATCAATCCAGCCAAATAATTAAAGATGGGAATATTGACAATTTGAAAATAATGGATCATACAAGAACACAAGATTTTGTAGAAGAAGAGGAGAATTTATTATACCAAAAAACTAAAAATTATTTTACAAGATTTGATACTTTCAACTTTAATATAAACAATTCTCTCAAGTTTCTAATGTATACAACAATCATTTAATTGTTATGTTGAGTGTATGAAAAGCCTACACCTTATGGAATATTTGTAAGAGCCAAATCTTGGAATTATAAATAAAGTAGAACACAAAACCACTTCAAAAACCAAACAGGGGTGAAATTCCCCCAAAAAGGTGACGCTGTGAAGTTGTCACTGGCTCCCCAACGCCCGGAGACTAGTGCAAGGACGCGGGCCCTTCTGCTCCCTTTTGCACTTCTGACGCTGGCTCGTTTCTATCCCAAAACGTTCTAAACGTGTGTTTATCCATTTCAAAGTCATTTTTCCAATCAAACTCTCAATTCACGATAAAATTTGATCTCTTATAAAATCAGGCTTCCAACCCAACATTATCTAAGCTTCCTTCATGAATCAAACTTCCAATTCACGTAAAATTTGAGTCACAAAACATAACAGGAACTATGGTGGTAGGTTCCATTTTTATTCCTCACTAACACTACAACTCGTTTGAAAATAGTTTAATATGGCTCAAAATCATCAATTATGGTCAAGTGCCAATAATATATTAAAACGTAGTCAATATAATAATTTTTAACAATTTCAATGAACTAAGGGCTTATGGTTCGATCCCTGCGCACTAGAATGGCTAGGGTTCAAAAGCCTCGGATCCATTACAATAATTTAGAAAATCCAAAGACCTTACACAGAACTTTGTTTGATGTAGATTTTTTGAAACAACTTTCACGTACACAAGTGGATCCAAGTGATCTTGAGCACGAATAGTGTAATCAAATCCCTCGATCAAATCATATTTGATGAGGAGAATTATCTTCTTCGACTAAACAAAAGAACTAATATAAATTACAAGCAGACATGCTTAGTCTTTAGAGTACTGTAAAGGGAAAAAAAACGCACAAAAGTCTTTATACTATCTATATATCAAGCTTTGATCATTTGCTTCCCATGTCCTCCTCTTACACAAGTTTTCAACATCTTCTTCAAGACCTTCTTAGGTGAATTCTTCTCTACTGCCGCTGTCTCCCCTCTGGGCTTCTCTGCCTCGAGCGCTTCTTCTAATTGCAAACAAATCTGGTAGCACAAAAATAATCAGATGTTTTCGTATGTTTCTCACTTACTTGAGTGATTAACAAATGAGTAGTTTTGTTTCATCGTGTTACCTTCAAGACACGGTCCTCCACGTGGACTAGTCTTTCAATGAGTGTACCCTTGCGCTCGACTTCCAATATCACTTCATTGATGGGCTGGCAGTGCTTCTCCAAGCTTTTTGGCAAGCAATCAACTGATGATGCTTGGCCGTCTCTTGTGAGAATTCCACTTGAGAAAGTGTATGCACCCGAGCTTTTGGGAGAATGGCCAAGACTCTTAGTGTCTTCCAATTGTTTCAACTAAATTTCCCCATTATTAAAACTCAAAGAAGTATGCTACTCAAGTATCAGATGAATTAAAAAATTTACTCGAGAAACCAGAAGTTAGCACAATATTGAAAACATAGAGATGCCGCACGAGTCACTTGTGTTTCATAGGTGGTACTTGTCAATTTTAGAGAGTCTACTTCACAAACCATCAAAAGGAAATAAATACTGTATGAAAAGGCATACGAAAAAACAAACCAAATGGAATATCTACATATTTGAGTCCGATCTCGAATAGAGTTTCATCGTGATAAAGAAAAGATTCAATCTTGGGGTCGTCGTGCCCCCCGTAATATGTTACCAACCATTCTTGCTCCAATATAACCTGACTTTCGATTCGCTGTTCACTAAGTTATGGAGGAACTTAACTCGTCTTGTAGAAGCCTAACTACTTTCAAATATTTAACTGAATTCCTAATAGCTGAAACTTCTCATTCAAACTTTGCACTAAGAAAATAAAATCGACTCATTTAATTAATTCCCCTCCAAAAATTGTTCCGCATAACCGTGACATCGATGCATGTATGATACCATGCTTTGCACCCCTTGATACAATAAAAAATCTACCTAGATCACAAACTTCCTTATAAAACCCCTTAGACTGACAAAAATTTCCCCCCTTTCTACAAGGCGTGGATTTTTATTTATATTTTTTTACGTGGGGCAGAGGGAGGTATCGATACTTGAATCTTTGACCTCAAACCAATACCAATTTATCATTTTCCTTTTCTAATTTTACTATTCCATCCAAGTTAACAAGAAATCATAACTCAAGGGGCTGCTTAAATTATAGTCTAATAAATATATTCAGAAAAAAATGAAAAAGACGATAAATTTACTTACAATGTTATCCAGTCGGTTTAGTCGAGAGAGAATTGGTTCTTCCATGGCAGCCATTTTCTTCTTTCCTTCCAATTAATCACAGATAATTGTTGCAGGTAAAAGATGCTGATACACTTGCACACTTTACAAGATTTTATAGGGACAGATGCATGTTGATATGTACGTGTTAGTCATTGATTTATTTATGGTCAATGGATAGGAAAATAAGGAGGATGCTGTGGTCTTGTGTCGTACTGACACGTAACAATGCCATGCCATAAATTATTTTATATTTTTCTTTGTTGAAAATTGATATAAATGATATTACTTTCCTTCAAGAACACAAATTTGAGTCAAAACTATATTTTTGTTTTTAGTCGTCTGCTGTCCAACGAGGCAGCTAGGGCATGTTTTGCTACACTAGAGTACAAGTAAACGTTACATTTTGGGTAATTAGCATAAAACGTTTCCACTTTTTATTGTTATTATGAAAATCGTCCCTATCTTTCATTTTTCGACATTTTCACATTTCATTGCGCAAAAAATTATTTTCACATATTTTCTCAAATAAAAATTATGAAATGACGAATATATCATTCTCTTTAAATAAAACAAAAAGAAAAATTAATTACAATCACAGTCCTAAATTTTTTTAAAAAGCACAAATAAATCACAAATAAATTATTAAAATGATAATTGACACATAATGTCCCTACCCTTTTTTTTTCACCCTTAATTACACATTTAATTGTGCAAACCATTAATTCTATCCATTTTTATCCAATTTCTCAATAAAAAACTGTGAAATGATGAAAATACACTCGTACTTGAATAAAAATATGGAGGGCAAATTTAATTAGTACTAAAATAAAACAAAATACAACTTAGGAGGATGTTAGACTTGACCTCCAACAAAAGAAAAAGTAACAAACTAATTTATTCAAAGACGGGATGTCATAACGTGTTAAGGAATTAAATCTCATGAATTTCTTCCGGTCTTGGTCATACATGTAAATTGAGTTCGCGAACTATGGACTCAACTCAAGAAAGGCACTGGTGCATAATAGAACCTTTTACTTGGATGAAGGCCAAGAAATAACATTAAGGACCATGAAGGAACAATATTTCACTTGGTCAATCATTTAACGCAGGTCACAGTAGTTACACGATTTGAGAATATGCTCTATGAATTGAATGAATCCATATTGTTATTGTAAATAACTTACAAGACTTCATCTAGCAACGAGTCGAAATTCAGAAACAACGTACAGTTCTTCCACCATTCTCTTTAAGAACATAAAAAGTTTGTCTGTAATTACTTTTGTCACAACAAAAAAATTTAGCTATCAACTCTACAACAAATGTGAATTTCACGTACACGAAAACATACAGCGAGATGTAGTAGATAGAACTTACAAGAATCACATGGAAACCTCCCGAACATTGATTTCTTCAGAGGTTCCGAGATCAAACTTCCAAGTTCGAGGCATGTCGACTCTTAACAGTTAATTCCACACAGCTCAACATCTGGGCCAGTGACTCTAGTGGTGAATGGATCAACTCGCACCCATAACAATGAAAAGATGGAAGCAAGAAGAATGGCCCACACGATAACAATAGTGGGCGTCCGATTCTGACGGCCCATAAGACCTTTGAGGAAAGGATAGAGATGAACAATCACCCAGAAGGCAAAGAACAATTTTCCAAAGAGTGGACCCCATGACTGGTAACCACTGTTGATAGCATAGGAGATTCCCGCAACTACACCCACCAAGTTTATGATGAGGAGAGTTGTGGGAGGTATTAGGAGCGTTGTCCATTTGAACATGTAGAGCTCAGTATAATCCCCGTCTTCATCTGAGGCCTTCGATGTGACAGTGAAGTTAGTGTCTATTCCAGCAAGCACTTTGAGTAACCCTTGGAAGACAGCAAAAAGATGAGCCGAAACACCTCCAATCACCCAAAACTGTTCATTCCTCCACCATTCGTCAATTCCCACACCACTCCATCTCATCTCCAGTATACCAGTAGCAAAGATGGAAAGAAAGAGGGATATAAACCAGATACTCGCAAAGTTACTGATCTGCAATACAAAGTATAATTTAATATTAGTGAAATCAGGTTCCTGTCAATTTCATGCAAGTTGCTTAAGGCACAATTATAAAATGCTATCATACTGGTTATATTGTGATATTTACCACTGCGTGTATAGTTGATATATTAAGTTAGCTTCACAGAATACAGTGTAAGGCAGAAAGATGATAGCACGATGGAGGAAGTATGACATTTATTTTATATTTATATATTATACCCCACTTACTGGAAATGACATAGCCACTCGTAAGATATTGAAGAAGACAAAATTGTTGAAAAGTGATCATTTAACGTCAAATAGGTGTTTAAAGTGAAAATTTGTTGGGAGATGAAACCCACCTGTGGGATAATAAACTTTCCATTATAATTTAATATTAGTGAAATCAAGTTCCTGTCAATTTCATGCAAGTTGCTTAAGGCACAATTATAAAATGCTATCATATTGGTTATATTGTTATATTTACCACTGCGTGTATAGTTGATACATTAAGTTAGCTTCACAGAATACACAGTGTAAGGCAGAAAGATGATAGCACGATGGAGGAAGTATGACATTTATTTTATATTTATATATTATACCCCACTTACTGGTAATGACAGCCACTCGTAAGATATTGAAGAAGACAAAATTGTTGAAAAGTAATCATTTAACGTCAAATAGGTGTTTAAAGTGAAAATTTGTTGGGAGATGAAACCCACCTGTGGGATAATAAACTTTCCAGTGAGTAGACAAACTGCTGGCAGAGTACAATAAAAANCACTGCGTGTATAGTTGATATATTAAGTTAGCTTCACAGAATACAGTGTAAGGCAGAAAGATGATAGCACGATGGAGGAAGTATGACATTTATTTTATATTTATATATTATACCCCACTTACTGGTAATGACAGCCACTCGTAAGATATTGAAGAAGACAAAATTGTTGAAAAGTAATCATTTAACGTCAAATAGGTGTTTAAAGTGAAAATTTGTTGGGAGATGAAACCCACCTGTGGGATAATAAACTTTCCAGTGAGTAGACAGACTGCTGGCAGAGTACAATAAAAAAGAAGTGGAATGGCAGTGACTGGGTAAATTGTGGTGTTGACATATGCAAACCTCTCTAGCCACTTCAACCTTCCCCCATAGCCATACCATATAGGACAGTGTCTGCTAAACAAAATCTCAACAGATCCCAAAGCCCATCGAAGCACTTGGTTGAGACGATCAGAAAGATTAATTGGAGCTGATCCCTTGAAAGCTGGTCTGGGAGGCATGCAGTAAATCGATCGCCAACCACGAGCATGCATCTTGAATCCAGTAAGAATATCTTCCGTTACAGAACCATAAATCCATCCAATCTGCACAACAAGGGGAAATAAGCCTTCTATAGAAACATGATATTTAAGGGATTTACTTGCTCCAAGTAGAGGAACAAAAAAGGGACTCCTAGACAGCACCGCCTCCAAATATCAAATACCAGTATAGAGAAATAAATTTCTGAAATGAACAGGTGGAGAAGTGCTAGCGATACAATAGGAAGAAAACTGTTCATATATATCTTAAAGGTCTACTCCAAACATCAATTTTGCTGGATAGAGTCCGCACACAAAGTACTTAATTACTTCAATTAATGAACAATCTAGGCAAAATAACTGCTTAGAATTAGCTCCATTTTACTACTGCTTTCCCCTCCTTGGGAAGCACAGAAGGGGGTAAAGAGATAAAGTACATAACCAATATCAGCCTGCCATTAATTGATTTCTATTGACAATGGCAGAAAGGCGCTTGCAGTGGACTTCCAGTTCCATTACAGCTATAATGATATCACAGGAAAAAATTATCAACCTAAATGAGTACACTTTTGAAATCCATGAAATCAGATCTTTACTTTTTATTTCATCTCATTATAAGGTTGAAAGTCATTATGTTTATTTAACAAGTAAACCAATGTACAAAAAAATCATAGAATCATGTCAAATCATTTGTTAGCACTTGTTAGTCTACATCAAATGCAACCCCTATATCAATAATTTATCTCCCAATATTCAACCATGCCCTTCCAGTCACAAGGCAATGGCAACATTTTGTAATTATGTGGTAAACAATGGTATAGCGCTGTGGAGGAGGAGCTTCAATGGAAATTAAAAAACTGCCAATTTACCTCACTTCCCCATTCTGCCTTATCTTCATACCCACAGCTGATAACGTGAATGGCCTCCTTTAGAAGAGTCTCTGGTGTAGCAGACTGAGGAACCCCACCATTCTCCATTAGTGTGGATGCGACAAAAACTGCAGACTGGCCAAATCTTTTCTCAAGGCTCATTTGGGACATAAGCAGCGACTTCTCATCATCAAATCCAGCACCTGGTTTTAATCAAGAGGAAAGAATTAACAAAGAGATCAAATGAAAAGTCTAATAAAATAAAACTTGCAGAGAAAATTCTTGTAGGCATCTTCTGTCTGCCTAGAAGACAAAAGGAGGAATCTCAATATACAGAGAGCCAATTGAGTGTGCCAAGATTCGTGAAAACCAGGCAGATCATGAAATAAGAATGATTAGGAAAAGAAAAAAGACAGAACATTTCATGCATATTTGAAAAAATTGAAAACAATTCCAACTAAGTAATGTGAGATGTACTCAAGGGACATGGACCACACCCAATGGTTGCATTCCAGCACTTCACCGGCCCATTATGAAGCCAGTTCATATGATCCAAAAATTACCTCAAAAGCCCCACCCAGACAAGCACAAAAAAAAAAAAGGCAGAAAAGATGGAAAGGAGCACCAAAAGAGTGTCAATCCAGGTGGAATGGCAGGGACTAGCCTTTTAACCCTGAGCAAAGATCAGATGAAGTTTACATACTTGTAGTATCACGTTTAAAAAATGCTCTTGCCACTCTCTTTCCGCCATTAATTCTGGTCACTTACAGGTACTACATTTTAAAACACATGTTAACTGCATGTGTTGCCAGCAAACAAATGCATGCTTCCATTGGTATAGCCTTAATAACAAAATTTACATGCCTAGATCAATTTTCACTGACAAAATCTCGTACTTAATTACACGCGACCAAACATGATACATGTAATTGTTTTGTGCCTTGATAACAAATATGTAATGTCAATGCAAGTAGGAAATCAAGAATATTGATTTCAACAGAAACAGAAACAGTACCTTCAACACCCTCCTCTATATCCTCCAAGCTGAAAATTGGAACGGTGGGATCAGCATGCTTTTTAGATTTCTTTTTGTCTGACCCTTTCTTGCTCGATTTAGAACTTTCCTTTCTTGACCCACCAAAACAGGAAGAGAGAAACCCAGATTTCTTCTGCTTAGGTTTGTGAGGAGGCTCATAACCGTATAAAGCTGTTCTGTTGAAGACACATCCAGTACCCACGTACACAGGGCCTTGAATACCATCCAAACCTCTCAAGTTAATCTAACAGCACAAAGAAAAAGAACAAGTTACTATGCATACTGAATATTATGAAATTATTTATTACGGTTCATTTGGACATTCTAGTAGGAAACAAACGCAAATAATGATAGCAGTGATCATGAACTCACATCAAAGAAGACAGTGTTACGATTGGCATATCGATCATTCTTATCAATACCGTCGAATCTCTGTGGAAATTGCACATAACAGACATATTTTCCAAGATTTGGATCCATAAGAAAGCACATTGCTTCTCGCAAAGCTTTGCTGTTGTTTATATAGTGATCACAGTCAAGATTCAACAAGAATGGTCCATTAGTAAGAACTGCTGATACACGAACCTGCAAGAGTTGAATTGAGCATAAAATGTTAAATGCGCCAACAAAGCAATTTTAGAATAACTACAGATCACAATCGTCGACTACTTACAAGTGCATTCATAGCACCCGCTTTCTTGTGATGCTGGAATCCTGGACGCTTTTCACGAGAAACATACACTAACCTTGGCAGCTCATTACCCTCACTGTCAAGACCTCCACTTTGGCCTAGGAAAACCTGCAAGCAACAATATCTAGATGAGTTACTTCAAATATAGCACAAAACAGTGAAGATGCAAGTACGATGATGACAGTGTTAATCCACCAAGTGGTGAAAAAAAATGTGACAAGTGTTTGCCTATCACGTACGAGGGTTAAATTCAATTAATTTTGAAATACTTTGAATAGATATCAATATTTTTATAAATAGTTTTTTCTGAACATTTGAACATTCAGTATACAATGGGAAACCATTGTATCTCGTTGTGCAGGGATCTGTTACACAGTTCCAACAAACCAAGCTAACCTGAATCATTCCTGGATGGTCTCTGGTGTTATTTCCTGGCCATGGTGTACCATCTTGCATGACCCAACCTTCTTCAGGAACCTTTTGGGCCTTGGCGACAAGTGCATTGATGCGAATTTTGAACTCTTCATATTCTCTCTGTAGGACAAGAAAGAACAAAAATAGGACCCCTGGACCAAAAGAAACAGACAATGAAAATGTTTTGCAATATAAATTTCTCACCTTCATAGCCCTACGATCTTTGACAAATGATGGATGAACTTTATCTCTCAAGTAGTCAATCTTCTGACAGAAGTACCATTCTGGAGCACGTGGTTCAATATTGTACTTTTTGCAGAAAGGGACCCATTTCCTTGCAAATTCTGATGTTTCTGATAGAGCTTCAAACGTTAACATAGCAGCACCATCATCAGAAACGTAGCATGAGACCTTGTCCACTGGATAGTCAACCGCCAGAATGGATAAGACCGTATTAGCTGTAACAAGAGGAGGCTCCTTCAACGGGTCAACAGTGCTGACAAATATGTCAACAGCAGCTAATTGTGAAGGCTCCCCTTCTCGATCATATCTGTTGTACAATTTTTATATAATTCCAAAATCAGGTGAATAAGTTGGAACTTTTATGATGTAATCAGAGAAAAGAAAACCCTAGTAGAAAATGGTGGTTTGGATAATTTCAGAAAAACAAAAGTGAACTGAACAAAGCAAAATGAAGCCAAAAAGTAAAAATTGAATAGACAGAAAATTTCGCACCTAAGAGAGAGTCTATCGAGATATGTTTCACGATTTACTGGCAGCCATTTCGGGAACTGATCCAGAATCCAGGATATAGCGAACCAGATCTCACAGATCACGGATATCAACCACAAAGCATATGCATTTGGCACTGGATTTGTCAATCGGTAGTGTAAGAAAATGCAGATAATAACAAGTCGTAACACAATAACCATCCTGTAAGGGTTTATCCTGGATGATGGCACAGAAACCTTCCTTGAAAGGGGCTGTCGAGCTTCATCATTCCTGCAGCATGATGACAAATCAGGTACAGGAATGACAGCTGCCTTATTTGATGAAAATCAATAAATCTTGCATAGGAGACACTTGCCTTATTTGCATAAAACAGTCTTTAAGTAAATTATACCCGAATCACACTAACTTTGTTTACATAAAAAACCACATTGAACGAAACTTGTGCAGCTAAAAAGGTACAAAACTAAGGTCTTCTATGTATTCACAACAATATTCCCAGATATCATGACCAGAAGATAGTCAGTGAGAAGCCGAATTATCAACATAACTAGAACAAGAACTCACAGCAAAGAGTCATCCACAAGAATATCTGTGCTCGCATCAATATCTCCAGCTCCCCTTTCCGAAGGGGGATGGCTAGTTGTCATTGGAACAACATTTTTTTCCTGCTTCATCTTCCAGCCATCAACTCTCTCTTTCCAGGCGACATTGCCCAATCCTGGAGATCCAAACTCCCTCACTGGATCCACAGCCCTAGCTGCAGTTAAAAGAAAGAATATAAGTGCCAAACAGGAAATAAAAAGAACTTGATGCAAGAATAAATGAGGTCATAAAAAAAATATATATAGTGATTTATCCATGTCACTTGCAAGGAAGTAGATGCATACGTTTACCACCACCTCCAGGTGGAGGAGATGACATTGAAAGGCGTCCAGGTGACGCTGCAGACAGTTCTCCAGAAACCTGAAATAGAGGGCGGGAGTTTTTATGCATCTCTATTACACAAAAAATGAACACTTATATTTTCGGTTTGGAGGTATGAAGCAATGGACGATAAGCATATAAAACATACGTCTGTTCCATTTGTAAGCAAAGGAATATGATTGTGGGAGACCTCTTTGTCATATTTCGGTGCCCCAATATCTTCTCCTCGTCCATAATTCATGTGCCAGCTCAACATACGCTCTGAAACCTTTTGCTTCTCATTTTGAGTTTCAGCGTAATGAAGATCGCTGGCACCATCATCATTGACATTTTCATCCTTCCCATCACCGCTAATAGCAGGACTTCCTGTATAAAGTGGAAGTGCAAGAAGTCACTTTCAAAAAATCCAGAATTAAGTTTCAAATACTATTAATCACCACTCAAAATGTACGGTCGCTAGTTTTCTTTAAGAATGCGAAGATAAAAATTGAATTACCAGTATTTGCCAGCAAATCAAAAGGGCCAACGAAGGGGACAAAAATGCAGACTCATAATCAACATTCATATAATAATGATCGTTTGGCTATTGTTCACAATAATTAAGCTTTCCTGTCATTCTGTTACATTTTGTTGCTCTTAGTTGAACAGGAAGTGCTCGCTTGAAGTAAATTTCTTACTACCCCGAGTTTTTTTATGCCTAATACATTTTTATTGCAACTGGGGAAAAAAAAAACTTTGTATCGTGTACTAATGTTCATAAAATATCAAACATAAGTAACAGTATAACCATTGAAAAAGAAAAATCATAAACATATTGATATCGTCTTTAATAGATGTGCTCACACTCATGTAGAGTCAATTACTAAACATCAACAAGCCTACAATATATATACCTTTGTGTCTCTTGTATCTGGTTTTGCACTGAGGGCAAGACTGATTCCCATCCTTCCTCTCATATTCATAGCAAGGCCTGCAAACTGGAAATGCACAGACATCACAAGCAACAAATGGCTCACCATCAACAGTTGAGCCCAAGTTATCACCACAGATCTGACAGACCTGACTGCCCATGTTCTTCAAGGTCTTTCCCTGACAATTCAGCACCACAATTCAGTAACAAAGAAATCCAATGACTCCGAGGTTTAGTTATTCTAAAATCAACTGCCAAAACAATTCAATCAGAGAAGTAAACCTAGAAAATGAGACAAAAGATTTCAGCATACTCTTAAGTAATAAATTCAAATTGATTTCACAATCTATAAATCATTCAGCATAAAAGTTTACTTTATTTAAGTTCAATATAACGCCAAAATCTACAAATCATAGTGCATGGGGAATAAAGAAGTTCATATTAGGGGATTTTACAAAATCAACAGCTCATATTCAGTTAAAAGTCAGAAAAGCTAGCTAAAGACCTTTAGAAGCTCAACCTTATTAAGCATCCCACAAACATTAAAATTAACAATGCAGAAACTTTTCGTACTAACCTTAATTTCTGCTTCAGATTCCATCATCACTTAGCTAAAATGAGAGCAATGGATTTACAAGCAAATAGATATCAGCTTCACTCAAATTTCCACATGCCTAAAGCCTCTTCACTGAAAAGATAACTCTTTCAATTAGAGTTCCTCAATTTACAGATAAGATCTACATCTAACTGCGTAAATATCAAATTAAAAACAATTAACAGCAGGTTTAATCTACATTAGTGAATGGAGAATGTGTAGTTAAAAAATAAGGAAATGTTTTGAGTTTGCGTGTAATATTATTTTATTGAAGAATGTGGGGGAGAAAATGTGGGGGAGAAAAATATATTTTTGAAATAATGGGACCAAACGACGGTTAAATACACAAATATGTAAAATGAAAATCAAGTGAATTCCCGATCAGGCCTTCCTTCAATCGACATTTTAGCAATTAAAACAAAAAAATCTTATAGAGTCTCCGATTTTCTCTCTCTGTTTGACTTACAAGGTATTCAAATAAATGAGCCCCAGAAAAGAAAATATTCAATTATGTCAATCAAATTGAAGTCAGTAGTCGACTTTAAGCTCAACCTACTTAAAATTTTTCAGTAACCATTTTGTGAAAGAAACTAAACAAAAATCTCTCAATATCATTCACTCTCACATATACACGCACATATCTGTTCATTACCATACTAACACAGACATATTGAAGAAATTGAACGAAAATTAAACAATCACCTAAAGATCTAACGATATCGCACACTCCGCCGCTGAGAAACAGACTTTTCTTCGTAATCGCCTAAAAACAATACATCAACTTCCAGATCTAAATCGAAATATGAGAAAAAATGCACACTAAAAATTGAAGTAAGATGGAGTAAGAAAGATAATCACCTGTCTGATTCTCTCTCTTGATTCCTTTCTACCGAGAGACATGTAAATCCATATATGATGAGAAATTATTAATAAAATATATGCGTAAAATTGAAGAAAACGACGGGGGAGCTTCCGAGTATTTAGAGCTCCACCGACGGTGAGAAGTTGATGTGTCTTGCGTACACCTATACGAGCCTAGCTCTTTCTCCTTTTCATTTTTTTTTCATTTTTTCATTTTTTGTTTTAATTTCAAATTTCATTTTTCGCGTGTTCGGTAAAGATTAAAATCAGATTAAAATTAAAAATTAATCGTTATTGTTGACTTTTATTAGACAAGTGGACCCAATAACGATCATATTTTCAATTAAAATCAGATTACAATCCCTCTCAAATGAGCTATTAAACCTCTTTTTGACAAGACAATCACGCAATCTTCAAACAAAATATTTTACACGTAAATTCAAAAATAAAATTTACTTTTTAACCACATATTTTTTGACAATTCACTTTTACAAAACCCATTTTATCAAATAATATCCATCAAAGAGGCTTTATAATTTTTAAGTCCCAATTTATAGTTTTAGGTCGATTGCTTATCCAAAATAAATAAATGGGTAATGTACCTAATCATCGAGTATATACGAGTATGATGGCAATTCATCATATTCAATTATATTGAAATGTCATATGATTTTGAAGGATGGATCGAACAAAGGCAGATAGGTTTTGAAGGATGAATCGAATATAGATAATTACTATAGGATTTCATTATTGAGCAAAAGTTCCTTTTTTATTTATTACGTCTATTCCAAGATCGATTGAGGATGATACATATTACACCACAAAATTAGGGGAGAGATTTCAAAAAATAGATCTTTTTGCTTTCATTCTTAAATAGTTCACTTGTTTATTCATTGCATCTATTCCAAGACATATATGGAAGGATACATATTACACCACAAAATAAGAATGGAGATGTCTAGGGCTGGACGCGAGCCGGTTCGGTCTGATTCTGTTCGGTTCTAGAAATTTTCGGGTATTTAGTAAATAGAATCGTCGGTTTCAGATATAATTTTGGAACCGTTCGGGTTCGGTTCGGTTCTGTTTGGTTTCGTATTATAATTAAATTAAATGACGT
>CAIGRK010388121.1:0-11983 GCA_903798315.1 Fraxinus greggii | reverse complement strand
ATACAGCTACAAAAACGTTGGAACTCACAACCTGAAAATTGTTTGGCCAAGTGGCCTGAAAGACCTCCTGCAAAGATGAAGCCTTAGAAACAAAACCAAACACCCTGCCAACTATCATTAACTAGGTAACGTTTCCCTCACAAAAGTGTGACCTCAACTGGAATAGTAAGACCGTGATGCCATAATTGGCATGTAATAACAAAGATGGCTATATAGTACTGCTATTATCCGTATAATTTCTTGTTCTCATACATCCGAAGGCAGATCATACTTCACATGTCCGAGGTAGAGACCACATGCGGGTGCCATAGGGCTTGCAGCAGTTACAGTCTTTGCTTTGAGGATGTGATCAACTGAAAAGGTGCAACAAATTGAAAGCGATTATAATTAGTTCAAAAAGTTATGACTTCCCACATGCCTATAAAGCAAAGCTTGTACGGTCATACCATCGGGTACTGTTAGATCACCACTACCAACTGCTTTAAGAACCCCAACTAGCAATCTGACCTGCCCAAAACTTAAGTATTAGAATAGATATGAGATGCATACAAATACACTAACAATCTAAGATAGACTGAATAGCAAAGGTGACCATTGTCTGCATTGGACTGGGACTGTATCTATTGGAAATAAATTGGTTGTAGACATAATGAAATATCATGCCTATTTGTATACCAAATTGTCCTTTAGGCTAGATCTCCCCCTCCCTGAAACTACTTAAAAAGGCACATTATTATTGTGTCAATGCTTACTGACCCATAATTCATTCATTTATTGAATCTCGTCTGTAACTACCTCTTTCATATGAATAGACAGAGGAAGGGAAACAACCACCACCACTCCAATGACATGAGCCGAATAATTAATAATATCTACCATCTGCTCCCGTATATCCATACTTGTGTCAGAAAATATGTATAGAAGCCAAACGTTTCCATGAAGTATTCCATATACAGTCATTAGAATTTGTAGATTAAAAAGGAACAAGCCCAGCTGTATAATAAAGACAACCGGCTTAGAAGCCAGATACTACAATCACGAACACCAGGATGTTATTTAGCACATTTTGGTCCAAGAAATGATACATATTGTTCACCTTCTATAATTTCAATCAATGAATTTGCAATTATTTTTTCTCGCCTCCAAGGCATAAAAGTGGTAAGGGTAGTTTCGTAAGTTCCTCCTCTTTAGCGTCGCAGACATGTCAAGTTATCAATCTTAGATCAATCCATATTCAAATGCAGAAATAGGGGGGTCCCTGAGAATTTAGAAGAATATAAACAAATACTATGCAAGGTGCGCAACGTAAATATAGATACCGGTTATGTCCAAAGGAATTCATTTTTATATTCACATAAATTAGTGGCTAATATCTGATACAGGAAATGTAACCACCATTTTTTCAAAATTTATTTTTGCAGTATTTTCCCCTTTTTCAGACAGTCACTTTAGATGCACAAGTGGCGAAATTTAGCGAGTGGAACAAAACACATTGGACAGTTTCGAAAGTAATATAACACCAACCTGGTGGTAGAGAAAAGAGCGTGCTCTGGCGGTCACCACAAAGCAACGGTTCCTTTTTCTCGTGCCAAATCCTTGACTAACAATGGAATTTCCTACATTCAGTTGATTGAAGCTTCCAGAAACACAAGAATCGATCTTTGACCTGTTCGAGAGTGAAAATGAATCTTCTGCAGCAAAATTACTTTGTTCTCTCTCTGTGACTGAAGGAAAATATGGGCTTGAACCGACCTCAGTAACAGTTAGTTCATCAAGATTTCTGATCGGAGACTTGGCCTGCCAGCAAGACGTGTTATATCGCGAAAAAGAACATTCGTGGCACTGGGCCAACAAATACAAACAAGAAAAAATGGAAGTATTCATAGGTCAATGTTTGAAACTAGAAAATCTATAGCTATAATGCCAAAAACAACTCCACGTTCCAAAAAGTGACTCCAGCGAACAACTTCAGTAGTAAAGCTAGTTATCGGAAAGATGAACAAACCTGACATGCAACAGCCCTGAAAGAACTAAAATCATGACGTCCAACAAGTATTTTGCATGCTTTCTGAACAACAATCAATATAACCAAGTTTAGACATCGAAAATATGACAAACACAATTCAGCTTAGGGGAAATGTATGTCCTGTTAGTCAGACCTGCATAGCTAGAAGATCCAGTTCCTCAGGCACGTGCCAAGCCCTGTCTTTCTCAAAGGTTGACAAAGGTTCCTTCCCAGTTAACAAACGATAGAAATACCTGTAGCAAAATTAAGAAAATAGTGAATCTCAAATTTCTGGCCCAGAAAAATTTTATTGAGCAATAAACACACTGTATAGTCCCTTATCGAAGAGAATACGGACGGAAGCAGTGAAAGGGTCAAAAGATCAATTATTAACAACATCCAGCCGATACTGAAATGAACCTAGCAGTTGGGCATAGGCCATAGAGCATGCTGGGCTTAGCTCAAAAGTTAAAAAAGAAAAAAGAAGAAGCCAAAACTTCTTCTTTTTTTTTTAGGGTGGGGGTTGAGAGGGTGGGCAGTTTCACTCAAAAAGCTGGTTTCTTCTATAAAAGAAGCAAAAGGAAGAAAAGAAACAGGCTAATAATTTTGTAAAAAGATTTTAGCTGTGCATAACAACATATGAAATGCTTTGACTGCATTATGTGATATTTTAAAAATACAAGCTAATTATATGCATTGAAATGTGAAAAAATCACAAGTTCTGCAGAGATGAAAGTAAGCCTCAGAGAGCAATTGCAATTCCACTGGTAAAGTTTTGAGTATGATACCTACGTGCGTTCTTGAGCTTTATATCGAGCATGAAAATTAAATGGAACACAACGGACATCAATCACCATCATATCACCACCATTTTTCTGCATTAAAATCCCCGGAAGAAGAAAACAGAACATAAGTTAAAAAATGAAGTGCAACATACTTCACACTTTATGACTGCCTTTGCATAATAACGTATGCCTTACTTTTGAAATAGTTAACTTTAAATATTAGAGCAAATAGAAAATTTGAGAACTTTGTCTATGGCAGCCATGATCCAAAAACAAGTGAACACGTGGCACCCATCTTTTCCAGGTCGAGGCAAGAACCAGAGATCTTGTCGTATAAAGAAAATAACTATTACTTGTCCTTGCACAGTTCTTTGTAATCAGCTTGCCAGTGAAGTCATTGAATATTAAACCTTATACCAATGCAATCATGATATCACGAACTCAAAGAAAATTGGACTCGGTAATCAAGAATATTGATAGAAATATATGGAATACAAATTCAACCATGGCGTCCTAACAAAAGGAAAATGTGCTAGATTTAGATGCAATCTTTACGTTATCAATTACTACACATCACCTCATACGAACAACTAGAAGAAATGAAGCATGGATGACTCCACGAGTATAAGCACAAACACAATCTGAATTTTTTTTTAAACTCACTTTTTTTTTTCCATCAATTTGAAATTTCAGGTCTCAGAGTCATCCAGATCATTTCAAGTGTTTAACTGTTTTAAATTATTCATTCCACTAAATACTGACAGGGCTATATTACCCTCTAGTAAATGAGAGGATAATGTTGCATTGGATAGGATAAAAGAAAAAGGTGTAATAATATCTATCAAAAAAGATTCAATACAGAAATTTAGGTAGACAATAAGGCAACTCAGAAACAGATGGCGATGCTTTTGGCAAAATCATTTGCTGCCCAACAGCTATGGGTGTGTTTGATGGATATTATTGAGGAAAGAATGTATTTTAAATAGTGATATGATCAGAAATATGTGGTTAAAAAGTAAAGAAAAGTTATTGATATGATGGAAAATATTATTTAATTGAAAAATTTGTGATTGGAAAAGAGTTTTGAAAGAATATGTGTCAAACACAGGCTAAATAGGAAATGAAAAGGGCAGGGCAAAGCACTAGCCGACAATGCAATGAATCTTTAATGCATACAGAAATGATAGTCACGCCTAAGGATTTGGCTTCTAGACATAATTCCTTATATCTGGAATTACTAGAATATCAAGAGCATACCTGTAGAAAATGATTGACAGCTCTTTTAACCACAGAAGGTTCATGAGGTGGTAACTGCATATTGAAATCAGTGAAAGTAGTAAATATACCTTCATCTTTATACACAAGTCATTTGCTTTTGAAGGTCTCGTGTATTTTGATTTGTAAAGTAGAGCAAAGTTTATCGACCAAACTTAAAATCAGTAACATTCAGTGTTAAAAGCATAACGATGATGCGCATACATAAGCTTGAACAACTCTATGATGATTCTCTTCAAGCAGCAGGGCAGGGCCAGAGAGAAAGTGAGAAAGTAAGAGTGAAGTAAAGAAACCCTCTCAAATTGGTAAGGTAGGAGGTAACAGCAAAAGGACAACTTATATTAACTATAAAATTTCAAAATGATATTAACTTAAACATATAGAACCACCCCGAAAAAAGGTTTAGCTAGATGCCACGGGCTGAAGCAATGCACATTACATGTATCCAATGTATTCGTGTTGCTTGCTCGTGCAACAGAAAAGGAATAGACTCGAGCTCAAGTAAAATCAGGACGTATTTTCTAGATAAGTTAGTTACCACTTCGCCAGGTTTTCTTTTGCTTATTCTCTCAACATCCACATGGCACACATTTGATAACGCATGAACTCCCGCATCCTAAACATTAATTAATTCAGAAATGCCATAAGAAAAACAAATGTAATAAAAACTGACATCGGATGGAACGAAATCATCCAGTAAAATATGAAATCGAAATACTCACAGTTCGACTTGAGCAAAAAATTGAAACTGGATGTCCAATAAATTTCTGAAATGCCTCCTATTTTCATCCATAAAAAGATATTCATAAAATACAACATACAATTTATGAACTGTTGGGCGATTAAGAAAAATAAATAAAATAACCTCCAGAACACCGACGACGGTCCTGCAATTAGACTGCTGTTGAGCACCCGAAAATCGGGTACCAATGTACTCAATAGCAACTAAATATCTCTGTAATCTAGGGTTCGGATTCATATTCTTTTCGATTAGTTTTCTCTCTTCTTCTTCCTTGTCCTCCTCCTCGGCGCCGTCAGTGAAATCTTCGCCGTTTATTTTGGCGACTTTGGATGGGCGTTGGGGAGATTCTGGGCGCGAGTGCTTGGAACTCTCTTGAATAAGATCGTTAGACATTTGTCCGCGCAAAATGGAGAATGGAGGTTTTATGGGTTTTGGAAGAAATTTGGAAAGAACGGCTTAGGAGGGTTTACAGTGTAGATGAGATCAATTACTGCTCAGTGCTCACTACATTATTAGTATTCGTTTTTAAAAATTGCTAATTATACATTTATCCATTAAAAAAAATTTCCATTCATCTTTAAAAAAAACAATTAGATCTCCAAAATTACCAAAAATTTCTTCAATCGAGATATACAAAAGAAATGTAAATTGCAAAATGATGTAAATTTATATTCACAATAAGCAAAAAGTGGATTTAGATCTTTTTATTGAAGTAATTTAAATCTAACGAGACATAAATGAGAATGCAAAAATAATTTTGATAAGTGGTAATTACATGAAATCTTACTTTTCAAGATTCAAATTCAAAAATCAGATTTCAAGTTTTAATTTTCAAAATTCAGATATTTTATATATAGATACAAGTTTTTTATATTTAATTAAATATTAATAATAATATTATAAAAATTAATTTATATATACCCCACCCCACCCCACCATAAATCCCTAATTTCTCATTTCTCATTTCTCCATCACCATCCCCCCCTCTCGGCAGCGTGGAAGGAGCGTCTCTCCCACTGAGCCGCCACCATACCCACGGAGCTGTTCATCGGAAACTGTTACTCGGTGTCACCTCGCAGATTCACGAACTGATTCAGGCTAATCAAAGCGATTGCAATCAAAGGGAAGCCCAGATTCTCGGACTTCAGCTTGTTGCAACCAAACTGGGGTGCGCATTTCATTCCCTGGTTGAGGGCTATGGCAATTTCTTATCATGCGCTGGAGAAGCTATACTTGAAGCGTATGTGCATTAGGGATAAGGATATGGCCATTACAGCTCACTCTTTCTCGATTTTGAAAGAGCTCGTTTTCCCGATTAGATGCAACTGGTAAGATATGGTTTCCGACTTTTGTGCGTGATATGTGGTTGATTGTTAGGTGGACTGTTGGTTGGTTGTGTGAGGTTGGAGATGTGGAGGCGACGACTGACTGTGTTCGTTTTTTTTTCATTCAAATGATTGGTTGGAGATGTGGAGGCGGGGACGGGTTTGGATGGTGTTTTGTGTGATGGTGGTGATGGTGTTTGTGTGGTGGCGGTTTTTGTGGTGGTGGATCGGCGGTTTGGGGTGGATTTTATTGAATTTGGCGGGGGCAGGAGGCGGTTTTGTAGTGGCGATGGTTGTTGGAGGTCACGATGAGTTGGTGTTGGTGTGGGCGACTGTGGCTGTGACAATGGCGGTGGTGTGGCGTGGTGGTGCCGTGGGTACGGTATGTTGTGTGCGGTGGTGATGTTTGTGTGGTGGTGGCTCTAGCGGTGTGCAGTGGTGGTGATGAGTCATTAGTTGTTATGTGGTTGGCCTTATCTCTGGCGGCATGGTGGGGTGCAGCGGCGTTGAGTTTGGGCTTTTGGGTTGGTTTCTTCATCTGATCTGCTTCGTCGGATGTTTGGCGGTGCTCCGATCTGTGACCATTTAAAATTAAGCTGTGACCATTAACAAGAAATTTGAGCCATGTGCAAAAAAACCCTGTGACCTGCGCTGTGATCATTTGAAATTAACATGTGAATATAAAAAAAACATGAGCCATGTGCAAAATATTCTATGACCTATGATGTGGCCAATTGAAATAAACATGTGACTATCAACAAAAACTTGAGTCATGTGTAAAAATATTCTGTGACCTGTGCTGTGGCCATTTGAAAATAACCTGTGACTATGAACAAAATCCCGAGCCATGTGCAATATATTCTGTAACCTGTGCTGTGATCATTTGAAAATAACCTGTGAGTATTAACAAAAATGTGAGACGTGAGACTTATCATGTTATCAATCATTATAAACAAACAATCATGCGTTGTGACTTGTGACCTGGGCTGTGACCATACAATAGGTAAGTTCACCAGAATATTCGCCGGAGTTGGAACAATTGCCAGAATTGAAGCAGTAATCAAAATAAATCGACGGCGGAACGGTCGTCAAAATCGAAGTGTCGCCGGAATAGTCGTTGAAATCGGAGTAGTCGCCAGAACGATCGTCAGAGTGGCAGGGGCTGTGGAGGTGGAGTGAATTAATTATATTATATTATATTATATACACACACACACACACAATATCAGATTTTTGAAATTTAAAAATTATTTTTTTATTTTTGAAATAATGTATACTTAAAGTGAGATTTACGAATTTTTCCCATTTGATAATACCAATTTCACACACTATTGGAGATGAGCCCTGTTACTTGTACTTGCCCGTGTACACGGGCCCACTATCCCCCTCACAATAAGGGGGGCAGATTATTTTATTTGGGCGTCGGCCCCTCCCCTCATGTGAGGAGAGTGTAAACAGGCGGGTAAATAGGCGGGTACGTTTAGAAAAATCCATTGGAGATACTCCAAAAATGTATTTACATTTCTTGACATATGTATATGGTTGACGAAATTTCACCCAACACTCGATGGAGTTAAATGCTTTTACTTTGAAAAAAGTATAATTGAAGAATGTTCACTAAATTTTGATCGGATTATTACTTATGTATTGAATTAGAAAAAAAAAAAAAATCATCCACCATTAGTTAAGAATATATTTCTCTCCTTTGATTGACCTAATTCCGTGGATTGACTTGATCCCAACGCCATCAAATAAAAAAAGAAATATTTGATTAAAATGGACAACAGAACGATCTACAAAGCAATATTTTGCCCCTTTTTTGGGCACATTTTTAATCAAAAAAATTGAAAAATATAGTCGTTGGAAATGAAAAGATAACCTTTTTTTTTTTACCTTCATCTCACAGGTAGGACTCAAATTTGAAAGCTAATGATCACATTTTTTCTTTAAATGAACTGAAAATGTGTTCTAAACGGAGGGGAAGACACTTCACAATTCTTCGCATTTTCGGCTCCTCATTGTTTGTCTTCCGAAGCAATTCATTGATTATTTTCTTAATAGTATGAATGGGAAGGTGAATCAATTCAAGTAAACTAATTGTTGAGATCATGTGCAAAAACAGTTAGGGGTGTTTGGTAGGGATTAAAATTAGATTTTTAATAGATTTTGATAGGAATTTTTTAGATGTGTGGTTGAAAAGTTGTGTGACGTATGAAAGATGTTGCTAATATTGATTATTTGACTCTGACTTAATCTAATTTTAATTTGTACCAAACAAGCTTTAATTTAAAATTTGGTTGGAAAATGAATCAATTGATCGTGAATTTAAAGTTATTTTTTTCTAATTAGTCCTGGTTTGGACTCCATTTTAACAAGGTTTTAGGGAAAAATATATTTTAAAATAGTGATTTTTTTTTAAAAACGTGTGATTAAAAAAGAATGAGAAGTTTTAGAATTACGTGTAATACTATCGTATCGAAAAATGTATATTTCAAAAGAAGAAATAAGAAAATGCATTGAAATTGTAATGGTTCACAAACATGGACTTAGTCAATGTCAAACATTAATTTCAACTACATATTAATAACTATTATCCATTTATTTCTCCTAAAAAATTAATAGTAACGAACACTACTTTTTTTTTATTATTAGCTAGACTGTTTGGTGGTTTTTGTTTATACTTCTAGCATGACGTGGGCTGGGCTATCAATTATAAGTAATTCTTAATAATAAGCAAAGAAAAGATTTTAATCAATTTTCATTTTTTTTTCTTTTCAAAATCCACAAAAATGGCAAAATAAAAAAAGAAAATTGATAGCTTTGAATGGACTCTGGCAATAAGATCTGAGTTTGCCTTCTAGAGAGCCATTATGGAAAGCAATATTTAGAGATTCTTTTAGTCAAATTATAACGCAATTTTCCATAAGTAAGTTCCAATAACATTAAATGTGCAAATCTAAAGAATCAATTAAATAAGGTAAAATTGAGACATTAGGCATGATTGATTATGGAAATATACAACTTTTTTTTTTTTAATTTTTGCAAATTATAAATACAAATAAAGGCTGGTCTGAACTAAGAGAAAGATAAGTAAAAGAATTACTTCGTTCTTTCTGAAACTGAACTTGTGTTCTTTAAGGAGCCATTAAGGTAATGCTTCTTGTTTCATTATTATTTCTGCTTTTATAACCTGTTTTGATTCTTGTATGTGTTGTTTAATGATTTTTTTCATTGAATAAGTAAGTTTAATCAATAGAACTGAACTTTTATTTAAATTTGTATAAAGATTTGGCAAAAATAATGGGAACCGACTAGTTTTGTTCGATCTCGAATTTTCAATATTTCCCAAAAGTTGGGTTAGATTACGGTTAAAATCTTATCTATTGTATTTTGTAACAGGATGGGACGTGCGAAATTGAACATGGAACTGATAAGCAAGGAGAAATCAAGAAACATAACATTCAAGAAAAGAAAGGAGGGTTTGATGAGAAAAATGCATGAATTCGCCACTTTGTGTGATGTTAGTGCGTGCATGATAATCTATCCCCCAACACAGGACAAGAACACAGTTGAGCCAGAAATGTGGCCACAAAATCTCGAAGAAATACGGCGAATAATTGACATATACAAGAACAAGAACAAAGATTGTGGGAACAAAACGTTCGGCCTGTCTGACTTTTTTCACGACCGGAAGCGAAAAATTGAAGAAGAGCTTGCGAAATTGCGGAAAAAGAACATGGAAGCAAAGTACCCTACATGGATGAAGCTGATGGATGAACTGTCAGAAATTCAGTTGAGGGAGTTTTATGCCTTGTTGAGAAATAAGGCCGAATACGTCAAGTCGAGGATCGAAATGTTGAAACGAAACGACAATGGATTCGATATGAATATGATGGATATGGGACAAGGAAGATTGATCCAAAGAGGTACAGAATGGGAGGTGATAGATCAGCAGGCAATTTCCTCTATGAAACCAATTGAAATGCATGTGCCTATCCATTATCCTAGTACTGATCATCACCAAGAAATGCATTCTGTGAATCAGAATTCAATGATGATGCTTTTGATGAATGACAATGATTGTTTGCAATTTGGTGGTGCATCAAACGGAAGTAATATTCAGTGTGCTTCATTTAAAAGGCAGGTGTTTTATGAGTCGACGGCTCCCGCCGGGCTTGGCGTCGTAGACAATGTAGTGTGCCATAATCCGGTACCGTTAGCACGATACTACGCGGTGGCTCCGCCTATCCTGCCGCCCGTGCCATCACCGTACATGCAGTGTGCCCTGATGCCCGGTACCCTGATGCCCGGTATTGCGCCGCCACAATTTAATTCTTTGAAGGAGAGTGATGGACAAGATGTTTTTGAATGTCAAATCAAGAACCAGAGGGCAATGTACTATGAGTAGTCATGTGATTTGTGAGATGAAACTCTGAAATTTTTCTTTTTTCTTCTAAAATTTTTTCACTTTAGTTTTAAGCAAGTTTGATCATTAGTTAGGAGTCCCTTAAGAGGGATCACTAGTTGAATAATTTTGAATTCTTTTTTATTATATTACGTTCTTAGCTCGTAAACTTTGCATATTCCTTGCTCGTGCATGTCACGCTACTTGAACTAGAATGCGACATATCCTTTTTTGAGTTAACCTTATAGTAACATGTTCATTCTTTACAAATGCATATTCCTTGCACGTGCATGCTACATTCTTTGTGTTAACCCTACAAGTTCATTCTTTGCATGTGAACTTTATATTTGTTGCACGTGCATGCCACGTTCTAATACTTGCCATGTTTTGTAAATTTCCTTCATTCGTCCATACATGAGGTTGTAAAACGAGAGAAATGGACAACTATCTAGTGAGAGTCGTCTTGATTGTGTACCAAGGGGTCCCTACGAATAGAGGGACAAGTGAATCATCACTTGTGATACGCAATGAAGAAACACTAACACTTAACAATAAGGTAGTATAATGGAGACCAAAAAATAAAAAATAAAAATCATATTCCGCCGAACTTATTTTCCCGTTTTAGATTACTTTGTAATAATTTATACAATATAAGAGACAATAAATTAAATATTAAATTGAAGAAATATAAGAGTCCAGATTGTGCCAGAATATATGAAGGCATGGTGGTGTCGCATTTTTGCCTATAGAAGGCAAAACCTCCCTCCCCATTTTGCACTTTGCCAAAAATTCTTTGGAGTGAGTTTTGCAGCGAAATTTCACTCTGTTTCCGGCGAACCTTCTCCATTGAGTGTTACGGATTTTTTTGTTCAGTCCCATGACTTTATCTTAAGGTAATTTTTGTTGTTCTTCATAGCAAGATCTCCATTTGTGTGTATCTATTTCTTTCCTTATAATTGTCTGTGACTATTATGTATTAAACAGACGATTCAAAGATTTTCCTCTTCAATATTTCACTCATAAAACTACAATCCAAACTACGTGAATGTCGTGTTCCTTGCTTGTGATGCGCAAGAATTTGCTATATTATTTATTATGTTAATCTTACAATATCATGTTCGTTTTTGCACTTGAACTTTGCACATATATTCTTTGCACATGCACGATAAATTACATTTCTTGTACTAAAATGTCAGGTGCCTATGTGAATGTGCTACATTCCATATCAAGTTAACCCTTAAACAACATGTTCATTCTTTGCACATGAACATTACATTCATTGCACACGCACACGTTCCTAGCATGTGATTGTGACAAATGCACACACTTAACCATAAGATGGTCATATGTACTTTAAAATGGGCATGAATCAAAATAAGAAGAAACAACTCAAACAAGATAATATTTAGCGCTTGTTTGGCACTCAATTAAATTATAATTTATTTT
>CAIGRK010388100.1:0-12978 GCA_903798315.1 Fraxinus greggii | reverse complement strand
CATGTAAGAAGAACTATGCGACCGCATCAAGCAAACTTCTATTATTTGCATTTTGGTCCCCGAACTTCGTTTTCTCGTTTCTTGATCTCTTTTCTAATTTCTTCTTATTCCAACAATTCATTCCTTCGCTAAATTGGCGATCGACTCTTTTCACATCTTTGTTTCTTCTTCCCGGTCATCTTATGGCTATTTTCACTTTGGTACCTGAACTTTGATTTTCTTCCATTTTAATTTTTTCGCTCATTTTTCCTAAATTCCACCATGTTTATCGATGTTATCCTACAAAATAGAATTTATATTGAATTAAGCCATATTTCGATATATTCATCAACAATTGTTGATATTTTTTGCCACAAATAATTGTATAAAATGTACTAGGAACAACATGTCCATCTATCATCCATCAAATTCAATAATAGATAGGCATTCTACCATCTGAGTGAATATTTCATTTTGTTTACCTTAATATAACAAATACACAGGAAACAACTAGCTTTGGATAGGTCAAAACATCCTATTAAAATGTATATACCGTCTTTTCCTATCATTATCCTGCTATGAAAGCTCATTTTACATAATTTCTCGAGGACATTACATTTTGATCTGATATCATCAACCAATGACCAATATTTCTGACTAAAAATAATGGGGATCGATGAGAAAGAATATCAAGAAAAAAAAAATTGAAAAAATATAAAAAAAAAATACTATGCTACTTTAACTCCACTCGGCCGTTTTCCTTCCATGGCGTCCTTCTTATCATGGCAGTCGGTACAAAGGAAAGGTCCTTGCCAAGGAGTCGAGCTCATTGAGAAGATGGAACCAGCGTGAACTGATATTCCTTCATTTGTAGCGAGGTCAGCTTGGCAAATGGCACAAACGAAAAGGCCACATGTTTGACTGTTGGAATCATCGTTACCCAGCCTACAAATAAAGTTGAAAAAGAAGCTATAAAGAGACAACAGATGGTAGATGGTGATGACAGACTCAGCTGTGGAAGCACATATACCAGCAAGAAGATTTTGGATGATATTCAAGTAAATGAATCAAGAGATAAAAGTAACAGAATTCGATAGATCCCATGCCATTAAGTGGAAAGTAATGGAAATCATAGAAATATAGTAGGAAAACTCTCCCCTGCTATTTATTTGGACCATCTGTAATTGGTATTTGATTCTGTTGGGGATTAAGCCCCAATACCAATTATGAGAGCAATAATAAGCAAATTGAAATAAGAAACATAGACTAGCAACACAAAATTATAGAGTATCGCAATTAATATGAGAGCTACTGGCCATTGATTTTCTTTATGTTGGAGAAAAAACTGTACAACAGTTTTCTCATGTAGTCGTCTAAATCTGTTACATATGGTAGAATGTCTGTGGACCTACTGCAAATATGGAATATCCTGAACCCAAAAATGGAGTATAATTATACCCACACTCCCTTGCCATGTTGCACCGATATGCTGCCAGAGCCGGCGTGTTGGTGTCTAACACATATCAAACGCTGACATATGCCATACACATTCCGACATGTCTCTAAATTGCCACGAGACATGAGGTCCCTCATTAGTTTATTTTTTCAAATCCCACATGTTAGTGGACGTGAAAAACCATGGTAAGGGCTCCCAGAAATAGAGAAACAAACATGCCGGTGAGTGCAATGAAAAAGGTCATCACCGACAAGTGAAGTGGAAGACGCTATCGCTAGCGAATGCACTGGAAGAAAGAGGTGGAGAGATAGACAACCGAACCCTTAGCATTATTTTCACAGAGACGAAGACGACACACGAAAGTTGAAAGCCAAACCCAAGCAAAAAAAATTATGTTCTTTAAAATAAAAAATGGGTCAACATTTTTTTAAGTGGGTCAATTGTTTGTTTCTTATTTTTAAAAGTGGTTCAACCATATCATTACTCAAGTACCTAGCTTCTTCCATGAGTTAGATAGGAAACCAAAGTGACTAAATTGAATTATATTCACATTTGAATTTTATGCTTCACATTTCTTAGATCATTGAAAGTTATTTTTTCTTCATTTTTGTCCAGTTAGCCTAAAAAATAACACGTGAATATTTCCTGAAACTCCGACATTATATAAAGCATTTTCTTCTGNGATTTTTAAATTTAGTGACATTTCTGAAAATCTCCCACTTTTTAAAATAAAAAATGGGTCAACATTTTTTTAAGTGGGTCAATTGTTTGTTTCTTATTTTTAAAAGTGGTTCAACCATATCATTACTCAAGTACCTAGCTTCTTCCATGAGTTAGATAGGAAACAAAAGTGACTAAATTGAATTATATTCACATTTGAATTTTATGCTTCACATTTCTTAGATCATTGAAAGTTATTTTTTCTTCATTTTTGTCCAGTTAGCCTAAAAAATAACACGTGAATATTTCCTGAAACTCCGACATTATATAAAGCATTTTCTTCTGTACAATTTTATGTATTTCTGTTCAACATTGTGATGCTGTTCGCTGCAAGAATTAAGCAGTCCCAGATGATACTCAATATTAAGAATACACAGCATATGCATACTCATTCTGAAGATAATAACTAGAAAAAGGAAAAAGCACGATGTACACAGAATATAGAGACTCGATCCAAATCATCCCCTTTCAGCCCAATAGTGCGACTCTGATGCGCAAAACGTCTTACTAGATACTAACTGAAATTAAGGTAGACAATACAAATTGGATCTTCCTTGAGCCCCAAACAGTGTAAGACAAATATATTTATATTCATAATTAAAAAGGTCAATGCAAGATCTAGAAATTTGTCCACGTTAAATTATTCATTGTTTACGAACTATAACTGTTCTTCTCCACAATGAAACATAAAAAATATAGTTTTATAAAATCTTTGAAGGACCTTCTTTAAATTTTTCCTCGTGCATATAACTTTTTACTATAGCATGTGTTTATGTACCAAATAGCATTCTAGTGAATGCAATAAAAATACCAAGTAGATGGAGCTAAAAATAAGATAATGTTAAGAAGCAGTATTTGTGTCTCTAATCATTTTTAAGATAAAACAATAATGGCAGGAGAATACTAACCTCTCAGCAAGTATTGCTGATCCTTCTTCAAATAATTCCTCTACTATTCCCGCAGCGGATAGCTTCTTTGATAGTTTATGAGCAGATTTGCAAGATTTTTTTCTGAAGAACAAGGCTTATAATAACTAGAAAAGGAAAAGCACGATGTACACAGAATATAGAGACTCGATCCAAATCATCCCCTTTCGCCCCAATAGTGTGACTCTGATGCGCAAAACGTCTTACTAGATACTAACTGAAATGAACGTAGACAATAGAACTTGGATCTTCCTTGAGCCCCAACCAGTGTAAGACAAATATATTCATAATTAAAAAGGTCAAGGCAAGATCTAGAAATTTGTCCTCGTTAAATTATTCATTGTTTACGAACTATAACTGTTCTTCTCCACAATGAAACAAAAAAAAAAATATAGTTTCATAAAATCTCTGAAGAACTTTCTTTGAATTTTTCCTCGTGCATATGACTTTTTACTATAGCATGTGTTTATGTACCAAATAGCATTCTAGTGAATGCAATAAAAATACCAAGTAGATGGAGAGAAAAATAAGATAATGTTAAGAAGCAGTATTTGTGTCTTTAATCATTTTTAAGATAAAACTATAATGGCAGGAGAATACTAACCTCTCAGCAAGCATTGCTGATCCTTCTTCAAATAATTCCTCTACTATACCCACAGCGGATAGCTTCTTTGCTAGTTTATGAGCAGATTTGCACGATTTTTTTCTGAAGAACAAGGCTTGAAGTTTGTTATATTTCTTGGGTGGAGAAGGAGGCTGCACTGTACAATTAGGAGGAATTATATCAACAACTACACAAGTTGTGTCATCCTTCAGTCCACGTTTCTTCAGTGCTTCCTATACAATTACCAATTTGATGGAATGAGATATTCCTATAAACTGGTTTACCACACGTACAAACCAAAAGTAAAATATAGGTCAATACATTATTATTTTGTATTATCCTACATACATATTTCGAAAGGACCAGATTTTATAAACTCAGCTAGTAAGGAGACGAGAGCTTAATAGACTGGTGAGCTTAGAAGTTAAATACCTTCACTACTAGCCTAGAAGCAAGCTCAGCGGGCAATCCACGACAAGATTCTGCTGCCATTTCTGATGACAATGCATCCCATATGCCATCCGAGGCAATTATTAGCCTTCCACCTCCATTTGATAGCTTCATAGCAATTAAACAAGTCAAGGATTCCACACATAAGCCATCTACTTCATAAATAATGAGAGGCGCATGTGAAATAGTAAATAAAACTCAGGAGTGAGGGTGGGGGTGGGGGAGGGCGGTCGTAGATGCTGAAGAAAAACTTAAAATAAATAAATTTATGTCCCTCTTAACGGCTTAAAATTTTAGAAGAGGTTCTCCAACATGGCATCATAGAAGGTAAAGGTTCTAAGTTTAAGTCTCATCACCACCTATTTATGAAAATCGTTGCCTTTTATAGAAGAATGTATACGACCTGCACGTCGAGGGCATGTTGAAAAGTAACCTATAAACATTAATATTATTCCCTCTCTAGGAATTTAAGCTTTCAAATGAGAAGGTTCAACAGTTGAATAAGAAGCAATAAAAGATCAATAAGTATGTAGCTACCTTCACTTGTTTGACATACGGTACTGGAACTATAAATTCACCAACATCGATGTCTCCAATAGATCTTGAAAGGCATAAACCCCCTGGCCAACATCTGAGAGGGCCAATCTGTCGAAATATATGTATTAAAAAAAAAAAAAAAGCACGATTAACTCTGTCCAAATAACATGTGAAGCAAATACGTTTGCCTCATCCCCATAAGAAGACATTCCTATGCATTAACCAATATGAGATTCAGAACTAGAAAGCAATATAACCTCCGTGCCACCAAAAATGCTAAGTCTTCCAACTTCACCTCCACTCTTTGTTACGCGTGCTCTTCTACAATTAGCAAGACAAGATGGTTACTATGTTAGGTAGTTATAACTTCCAATTTTATGGTTATTTGTAACACTATAAATAGGATTTCTCTTTGTAAATTGTCTATTCCTCCTCATATTAATGTCTGAATGACTTTTACTCTATAATTTCCAACATGACACCAAATCCACGCAAAAGACCTAAGTTCAACAGTCTTGCAACCACCCATTTTTCAAAACTATGCATGCGTCAAACCTTTGATCAAAAAATGTATATGGTTTCCACTTGATGGGTACCATTGCAGACGATATTTAAATGAATACATGAGTCTTTCTCTAACAGTGTAAACTTTTAGATGAAATAGTTCAACAAACAAAGAGAGAGAAGCAAAAATAAAAAGGGAAACTAGATTAGCACTTACTCCTCTGCATTTTCCTCAAGTCTGTGGTCGACAGTCAAGACAGAGACACCACCACCCTGTGCATCTAAAATGCAGCGGGAATCACCTACAGAAGCAACAGTTACGGTCCATCCATCTACTACTACAAGTGTTGCTGTGGTTCCTGAAGTTTTTCCTGTTGAGAATAGGATGAAGAGAGAAACAGTAAGCTTCTTGAACCACATAAATAAGGATACGTATTACATTGCAAAGGAAACTGAATGCTGGATGTCATGCCTTTGCTCTGAAACTCCTTATCAGTTTTAACAAACCCAGCAACCAATGCTCGAGGTAAAGCTTGAAGCCACTCATCTTGCCTGAGCCCACGAGGAATAGCACCCAAAACATAATTCAATAAATGATCCCTTGAAAAAATTGCAGCTGCATCCCCATTATGCCCATCAAAAATCTGAAATTTGGTACATAAATTACCATCGTATCAGGCATGACAAATCATTCTGAAAATTGAAGTCTACAAGACTGTGATTCATGAAACAACTTATCACCAGAATCTACAGCTAAAGCAAATAGTTTACTTTCGGCCTAAAGTTAATAACCTCCCAGTTTAGTTGCCTCATAATTTTATACAAGCGGCGCTTTTGGTTTAAGCTACTTATTATGCTAAACATCATATTCCCAATAACTTTTTTAAGCATTCCCCAACATGCTCAAGGTAGACTACAGATAGACGGAAAAGTACTTTCCAAAATTCAGTGTGGGTTGCTTTTTTTCGTCAGTATAAATGGAAGTTTGCAAAAACAAACAAGTGTAAAACTAAAACGTTTAACCAACCCAAATAGTAAATCCTCTAAAGAGTTACATACCCCGAAAACAGAGAACGATGTTGATGGATTTCCTGGAACTCTCTGGCAATCGGTCTTCATCAGAAAATAATCCTCCCCTTTCCGGGTCTGAGCTGCACACCCATACCTAATGGTTGGCTTCTCCATTTTCTCCATCTTTAATTCCCTACTTATTAGTGCAGCTAATGGCACAAGATCATGGCTATGCCTATGTCTCTCTTCTCTCGATACCATTTCCAATACCCACCGGCTCCTTTCCTGAAAACCTCCGATTCGACTAAGCTGCAGACCCTTATATCCTTATAAAACCAAGCTTATTTTCACATCACAGCATTTTCCATTACCATAACAATCCACTGAACAGAGGTTTATATTCCATAGTCCACCAAATTTTGCATATCCAATTCACTTTTCAGCACGAAAAGAGCACTCGACTCTCCAACTTCATAAATCCAATTTTTCCCAAAATAACAGCAAATTTTGAAACTTTTATATGCAATCCGAAGAAAGAAATTCCACTGAAGGGAAAGCCAAGAATTTCCCCAAACAACCCCAAAAGATTCTAACTTTATTTGCAAGCACAATTCATGGACACATATAACCAAACTGAAGATAAGATCTCAAAATCCCAACCATATCTATAACAAGACAATGAACAGCACCAAAAATATAAAAGATAAGATTCCAATAGACAGACAGTCGAACATGGGATTACCTCGAATGAAAAAGGCCTGCTTTATTTTGTGTTGTGTTGTCTGTGTGTGTGTGTGTGTTTTTTTTTTCCCCCCTTTTTTAAGAAAGAATGCTAAATGAAGATCTGATGGTGACTCAAAGCCAAACAATTTCCACTACAAGAGATGAAGTAATAAAGGGAAAATCAACAGAGAGAGAAACCAAACGCGGATTGATGACAGGGAATGAACTGTAAGGCCCCAATAATCAAGAAGCAATCACTTCAAATTAAAAAAACCAACATCCTGTGTATACAACTATTTATATATACATATGTGTGTACACACAGATATTACAGGTCAGCAAGAGGTCATTCACCACCACCGCCCCTGTCCCCACCAGACAGGCTAGCAAAGATATTTTGCAATATAAAATTAGGTCAATGTGCAACGGTCCAAGTGGGAAAAAAAGAAAATAGAGGGAATTAATTCCTGTCTCGTGTTCTAATACCGTAAATTACTTTCTCCCATCACCAACTCTTCCCCTCCCTTCCACTCTCTCACCAATCTCACGAAATTTCCCTTCTTCTAACACTCGAATTCCCGAATCTGCACAAGTAATTTGATCTTCATTTTTGCTTTTAATTTCCGTTGAAGATCATCAAACCCTTTCTTCATATATTGAAGGTGAAAAAGGATGTCTGATGAAAAATGAAGCTTGGCCACCTCACCTACAAAAACCAATTTACAGAAAATCAATTTGCAGTAATTAAAAAAATCGACTTGCAAACAATAAACACTTTAGATGCAAAATTAGTTTCGGCAACTTCACATAATCAATTTGCGGAAATTAAAGGGAAATATGTGTGGGGCAGTGTGGGGACAAGAAAAATAATTTGAGCGTTAAGGATTGCGTGGAGGGAGGATTGTTTGGTACTTAAAATGTGGTCGGTGTTAACTTTGTAGCTATATTTGAATTCAATTTGGTTATTATTTTGATTGCAACCTTGTCTGTTCTTTCCCTCTTTTGTCGGGGGAAGAGATTGTGAGAAAATTGCAAATGGAGTACTCTCTAGTTGGGTTTTGACATGGTTCCACAAGGACCGGAGGCAGTGGTGGGGGTGGCCGGCGGAGAGTGGATTGGGACAGTGTGGGAATCGATCCGTCAGTAATGTATGGGTTCAACAGGGCCACACTTCAATTTATAGGTTTGGTCATTCAAACGATGGCAATCGAATCGAATATTATAAAAGATTGTATGCCACATTAGATATCAATTGAAATGAGATTATTGAAACTCGACCTTCATGAGTGAAATCAGAGCTTGTGTCATGGGTTCTAATCACAAAAGCCTCATGTTGAATGAGGAATTGTTGGGGAGCAACGCAACGTGTTCGTTCACTCAAATAGTCATGATCGAATGATATAAAAAGTTCAACATATACTCATGGGACGATTTTCAAATGAGATGATTGAAATCTAAACTTAACATGGTGGTTAATATTGTTTTTTTACTGGGTTTTTCTAGAACTAGTTTTGGTGTATTGCATTGTCAGTATAAAATTTGGTAGCCCTACCGACTAGGATTGGGCTGGTGATGAAGAAAGAAAAAAGCATCCCTCTAGAATGTTTCTAGTAGTCCCGCAAGTCATAGCACGTTCATTGTGGAGACAATTTATTGACATGGAAAAGCAAGAAACATAATGTTACTATACATTTAGTGCAAAAGCAGAAAATCGCACTATGATCTCGGCCACTAGCGAATCTATTTGGTTGTGTGGTTTACATCGAGAGTTGACTTAAATAGTTCTTTTCCATCCAAGTAGTTTTGTGATAATCAAGTAACGATACATATTGCTTTAAATCTCGTGTTTCATGAGGGAACTAAACATATTGAGGGGGGATGCGGACATCATGTGTTCAGATCAATAGCAAATTGTCTGCCTAGGGTCAAGTTTCAAGAAACTTTATCCATGTTGCTATCAATATTTTCACACCAACTTAAAGGAGAGTTTTAAAAAGAAGAATTTGATTTTATTTTCATATATTCCATATACCATTTCGTTTCCATAAATGTAATTATATATATTTGCTTATTGTAATTGATAAACATAAAAATAAGAATGCATTCTTTTTGGCAATGAATTGTGTGATTTTACTATTTGTTTTATTTCAACAAATAGAGTTGAGAATTAAGATGACCGGACAAGATACCTTTGACTAGAAAAAGTTGTCAAGCATCCATCTATAGACTACAACTGAAAACTGCTTGACAATTTAGATGACTTTTACAATTGAATTTTTTGTTTTTCTTAACATTGTCAAGTAATAGGTAGTGTGTGGTGTTTCCACGTGTGGTATGGCTCTTGCGTTGCTTGCAATGATTGTTGAAACGAGTTTCCCTCTAGCAACTAGTCATGTTCGACTAAGTCACGTGAGATTTAGGTTGGTCCATTGAATATCTATGCGTGTTGAGAATTGGGGTTCCATCATGAATAGATATCCTCTCTATTTCTATATAAACCCATTATTTATCTTATGTGAGGTCTTTTTCGCAACCTAACAAGCCTGTCCACATTTGTTCTTCTATTTCAGCTCATATCTGATCGGCTTTACCAGTTTGAACAACCATATATAAAAATTTGGTGCTTTAGAAACGTAAAAAGTATTTTGGGATAAGTTAAGGAGTACTGGAGAAGACTACATACGTGAAACAAATCCAAAAACTGTGCTTGTCGAAAATTTTCTTTAGCATATTTCTTCCTTTTCCTTGTAGGATCCAGGGTCCAAACGAAAATTACGAGTCTTCACATTTGACAGTGTGACAAAAATGACTACTACTCGGATGTGTGGTGTTTGCTCTATTGGTGGCAATACAATCAGTTTAAGCAAAATATTGTTACTGATATAATTGATTGAACAACATAGGATGCAAGGAACGAAGAAAAAGTTTCTTGATTTGTACATTGCTTCTGCATACCAAAATGTCCAAGATTATTCAAGCCAAAGAACATAGCAACCAGAAGATAAAAAAGCTACAACACTTAATAATTCTCTGTTTTTAGTTCTATATTTACTGTCTGTGAAGATGAAAGCATAGAAGACGAAATATATAGCACCCATTCGGCAAACAATATAAAGGGTGTTTAAGAAAATTCTTACCATCGTCATCTTCTGTAAAAATGAAGAGGAAAATAAAGATCTCACACACTGGAACTAGTCGTTGAAGAGCCGCTAATCCACATATCAGTCACAGAATTTGGTGAGGATTGTAAGTACATGCTCTTCAACAATACAACATCATCTGTTTCAGGTGAAGGAGGGATCTTTATACTTCTTGGAACACAGTAATTATCATTAGTTTCCATTTTCTTCTCAATTTCGAACTCCTCATCACCTCTTATTTCCTTAAGAAATGCTAACACTTCGTCCATAGAAGGCCTTAGTTCCTTATGAAGTTGCAAACATTGGAAAGCTATCTCTGCTACTGAAGTAGTCATCCTTGTGACCTCAGCATCAGATCCAAATCCAAGAGATGGGTCGATTAACTCGTTAAATGCACACCGTTGAATCCTGCTTATTGCTAAGTTGGCTAAGTTGATTTCATGACTATGCCTACTTATATCCACAGCAGGCATTGATGATATGAGCTCAATGAGAACAACTCCAAAGCTGTAAACGTCACTTCTATTAGTAAGTTGGTAACATTGATGATATTCAGGATCAACATATCCAGGAGTTCCCTGAGGGGCAGTCGATATATGAGTGACATCATTAGGGAAGAGTCTTGAAAGCCCGAAATCTGCAACTTTGACGCAAAAATTGTTGTCCAGTAGTATGTTATTAGTCTTCACATCGCGGTGTATTATATCAGATTTATGTAGGGATGCCAATGCGCTAGCAGTTTCTATGGCAATGTTCATGCGAATTGGCCATGAGAGTGGTGCTTCATTAGCTTGGTCACCATGGATATGATCTGCAACTGTGCCATTAGAAACGTACTCGTAAACAAGTAGGAGTTCCCGGCTGCGCCTAGATGTACAGCCATAGAGAGAAACAAGATTCTGGTGCCGCAAACAAGTAAGGATCTTGATTTCATTCATAAACTGCTCTACTCGTTTGTAATTATGCTCATAGAGGCGCTTTATTGCTACTTCTCGTCCATCCTGGAGTTTGCCTAATTAGAAAGAAGGCAGACTTGCTATTAGATTTAAACACTTGCCAATTATATTATATATCGACTAGCCACAACTTTATTTATCGTGATTTAGAGTGAGTTTGCCTCATGAGGACTAATAGATTCTTACCATAGTAGACAGTTCCAAAACCTCCGTCTCCAAGTTCTCTAGAAGAATCAAAATTATTGGTGGCAACTTCAAGTTCTGTGTAGGAGAAGATGGGGATACCAAAGTTGAAACTCCCGCCTTCAATATCTGATTTTGAGGAGATACCGGAGGATATGTTCCTCGAAAGTAAGTATGCATCATTGACTCTTCTTTTATGGCGCCAAATGAAAAGGCCTAACACGCAAAGTATGACTATACTTCCAGGTATAACTGAAATCACAATACAGAGAGAAATCAAGAGCTCGCTAGCCAGAGTTGGAAAGAAAAATTGTTGTGAATATATTGATTTCTGCCATTGACTTGAAATGAAATTGGGCAAAATGGACAGAACTTTGACATCTAATATGTAATATATCTGTATTCTTTCAATATATTTACCTATGGCTAGAATCAGCTTCAAATTTTTTTTCTCTGCACCTATGTCAACATATGAGCAAATATATCAGTTCAGATATATATAGCAATTGTCCATGTTGAAGGTCGATAGTACCTTTTTCACATATAAATTCATTCTTTCGGGTATTTGTACACTGGCCTCCTTTGTTGTGACACTCAGCACAGTCAACAGACAGAATCCATTGTAGATTATATTCAGGGCTAAGCTGATCAAACAAATCAGTTGAATCTGATTCATTTTTCAATTTGCTTGGTAAGTGAAAAACAGAACACTCATCTGGGCGAGAAATATTTTTAATTTGCATGGCATAATATATATCGAAGTATTTACAACCTGTGTACTTCCTATAATAATCCGGGAAATAAGGTGTCGAAGTTTTAGCGCATTTAAACAAAGTGATATTAGGTAAGACTGAAAAAGAAATAGAAGGCGAGGCCTGAAAAGAGTAATTGCTGAACAGAGCGCAGCTTTTACTTTTCAAAAGACCTTCAAGAGTAGGGTTCCTAATCCTGAATTCATGGGTAGATATCTTGGACAGAATCTCCCTGGACGATGAAATCCCTTCATATTCCAGGTAAACTAATGGATAAGGAATTGCATCGCACTGAACCCTGAACAATCCACATTCAGGTTGCGTATAATTGGATAGAGGAAACGCCAAACGGCCAAGATGTCCACACTGGAAAGACTTTTGGCAGTTAGAATAGACAAAGTTCAGATTAAGCAGATAAAACAGAGAGAAATAAACAGGAAAACTAGCAACAGGCCTATAGATCTCCCTGGAAAAAGCCATGCCTAACAACAATGAAAAGAAAGAAGATTAGGATAGAAATCAAAGTCTCTCTCAGTTCTATAGATGCGGTTGAACAGAGCAGTTGACTTGGAAATGTTTTCATGAAGACCTGGATCAAGACAAATGGGTTTTGCTAAACGGACAGGGACTCCCCTGGGGTCTGTGCATCCCAAGATTATTCTGTTTGGCCCCTGTTTGAACAGGGCCGAGGTGGCCCTGTTCAAGGAGCATGACTCTAATCCCAATTCCCAAATAGAATATGAAAGCAGATGTTGGGTTGAAACAATCATGGGCACTGCCAGGCGGCGCTGTGGAATAACCCAACAATCATTCACTTGCATAAATTCTGGACTTTCCTAATCTTATTGGAATCTGAAAAGGACCTGAAGTGAAAGCATAGAAATCTGACTGGTTTAACCATCTTGTCATTAATTCAAAGGACAGCGGTTACAAATTTTGAATATATCTCTCTTCTCTTAAAAAAGAGAATGTGAGATTTACTCTTCATTTTTGTCACACGAATTTTTACATTCGTCTGTTTTCAATCCAATTTTGCT
>CAIGRK010388006.1:0-14393 GCA_903798315.1 Fraxinus greggii | reverse complement strand
TAGGTGAATAATTAATGGTGAGGAGACAAATTACAAAAACTTGAGTAAAGAAAGGGGAAGAAAGGAAATTATAAATGTTGTTAACAACAATCGGCTGCAGTTTAACAAGCAGAGCCCCAAACCTAGGCTCATTCAATGTGTTAATTCATTTGTTTGGTCTTGGAAAAGAAAAAAGAAGGCTAAATTAAGGCAAAAGAAATGCCGCCTCATGTGCAAAGTAAGCGGTGCAACAGAGATGGCCACACCAGGAGTCAAAAACGAAGGAAAAATTGGGTGACAGTGGCCGCAGGACTGGAAATCTTCAGCAAGAGATTAAAGAGAAAAGTAAAAGCTCTCTTGGTTCATGACAGAGGTCCTTTCTATTATATAGGTTTAAATTCAATTATGTCATTCTAAATTTTTTGAACCAATTTAGAAGATGATACCCTGATTAATAAAGTAATTTCTTTTTATCGTAGTAATCCCCTTTGTGTGCTCTTCAATGTTTATAGTTCTTGCTTCACGTGATAATTGAATTGAAATTTCTTTCATCATTAATATTAAGTAGTTTTTATAGCTAGGAATTTATTTAATTAATCTTCGGGTGATTCCTCAAGGAGTAATGCAACTTCCTTTTATGCTTAGTTTTCTTGTCATTGGATCGGACACACAGGACTCTTAGGTGCTCTTTTTTAAGAGAAAAAGGATTTTATCTTAGATTTATCTTTACTTAAGCTTACTTGTTAATTTGGGGAATTAATTGATAAATAGAGAACTTCTAAGTTCATAAGTGGAGGATTCCAAAGCCTTGGTAATTGTAATTTTTTAAGTTGTACTTTCAAATTGTTTACATCAATTTTCTACTATTTCAGTGTTCCAATTGTTTACATCAATTTTCTACTTTTTCTGCGTTCCTAATTATTTTCAACAATTCGATTCTTCTAAACTAGGGCAATATAATAATTTGGGGGAGAGACCTCATATGTGCATGCATTTTCATTTAACACCTGAAGTACCACTTACTTAGCATTGTCCATAAGAATGGAGAACCATTAAAGCCTCCAAAAGCAGCCGTTTATCTTCATGGATGTGAAGCATGTGAAGACTGCTGTCTCCAAGTTAAGATTTGAACAATCTTTGTTATCTGTCTTATAAGTCCATTTAGCTTTCCCAAGATCAACATTTTTTTCCCCAAATACACCATGTCTGCGTGTGAAAATATTTCCTATTTTCTCAATATTTGCGAGAAAAGAACAGGGAAGTACTAAAGTACCTTGGCTTTCCCATCCCATAATGCAAGCCTACAGACGCACCATCACTACACAGTAGACAAAGTGCATTCTATATTGGCAGGTCTGAAGTCTAAATTAATGTACTTCACAAGATACTTTAATTAACAATGTTTAAAAAGGCCAAATTTGGATGAGGAGTTTGATATCTGTAAAGCGAGGCATAAGCATTGAGGCGCTTTGAGGCATAAGCTTCGAGATAGAACAAAAAACAATTCAAAAGTAAAAAACACAATAAATATGCTCATAATATATACCATGACACCTTTAAAAAAATCCATAATAAACTAGATAACAAAATTAAAAGTCAAAATTTCAAACAAACATACAATAGATCAAAAAATAGAAAATAATACTTTCTTAAATTAGTAATCATGCAACACAATTATAATCTATTACAAACGTGAAGACAACTAAAAAATTCTTATTTCATCACTACCAATATAATCTCTAAGGGAAATTAATATCATTTTCATCATCCTTCCTTCCCATTTTCCTACCACGTAGGTAGAAAAATAAAATAAGGTAAAACATTGTGGGATGTAAAGAAATAACTCTAAGGCAATAATTAAATGTTTGAGAAATAAAAGGCAAACCAACGAACACCTTAGTTGGCTTGAGGCGTAAGCCTCACAAATGGCATTTAAGGTGCTGGTTTTAAGGTGTTTTATGATAGCCTCATGTGAGGCCGAATTGCCTCAAATAATTTTCAAACCCATATTAGTTAAGAAGGATGAAATGTTTTCATATCATTCATATGCAGAGAGGAATGCTTCCAAAGACCACAACTGAGCACTTGGACAGGATTACCAGAGTATTTGGAAGCTCCTTCTCAGGACTAGGAGAGGATTCATTTAGAAGCTTGCAAGGAAGTGACAAATGAAAATTTTGGAGGCCTTGACCTCAGGATAACCAAAATTGCAAAGAAGGTTGCAACAAGAAAACACCAACAGAAAATTACAAAGAACTTTAGACTCCCTGAGGAAGGAAAAACCAGAGAGAATAATCAAAATGACAATTTGGTTAAAGGTGGATCCTCATTTGGACGTTTAGTGGAAGACTGGGATAATGTATGTGCTAGCACCAGCTGGACTTGGATGGTAAAATACTTTGGTTAGATAATGGATAGAACTTGGTCTGCACTATTGAGAAAATTGATTCAAGATCCAATTGCCAAACTTGAAATGAATGAATCTCATTTCATAGACAAGCATTGCAAGCTGGGCTAAAATTTGAATTCTTGTGAATTTTAACCTACCACACCAAGCCATCTAACGTATGGCTCCGACCTCTTGCCCTTAACTCAACCACCACCACCACCACCATCGTCCCAAATGTTGATGATGACGGGTGCCACCACCACCACCATCATCCCAAATGTTGATGATGACGGGTGAATTCCTCCAAGGAGAATTATCCCAAAATAAACATACAATCTTCATCCTTTATGAAGAACAGACACAGTAAGCAGCAATCATTTTCTTTGGCTGGCTTCTATGGATAGGATTATCATGAAAGATAAACCCATCCCCATTAGTTTCAGTGACCTTTGCAATTCAACACGGGAAAAAATATTCCTGCTTTTATGGATTGCCCAGATGTGACTTTTGGTTGCAATTTAACCTAGTGATGTGCCTTTTTATGAGTGTCTGAAGCTCCTTGGATCCTTGCCTACGGTTGAAAATTAACTGCATCACAAAAGTACTCAGTCTTTAGATAATTCTTGTTCTGTTTCCTCTTTCCTTTTTCCATTTAAGCTGTTTGGAAAAAGAGGAATCACATCAATTTTGGACTCTTCAGCTTTAAGACAACCTTGATACTTTTTCCACCTCTTAGAGAAGGAATGAATCGAACTTGAAACTTGAGATTACCCAGCTCACCTCTTGTTCCAAGTCCTATTTCACACTGGAACCCAGCAAAGATAGGGACTCTACAAGTTATATATCGTTCGAGTGGCTAAAGGTAACAAACACCAGCTCGGGTGGTGGTCTTATTTGAGATAGTGAGGATCAGTGGATTTAAGAGTTTTGCTGGATTATGGTAATGCAACCAACATTTTACCTAAGCAACACGTATTAAGGGATGACTACTACCTAAAATTCTAAACATCAATTATCTTGAAGTTGATTTAGATTTTCAGCCAGCTATTTAACTTTTCAATGGGGAAATGCCATTAACCATCATCATTCTGCATTCATCATAACCATCACCAGAGACCAATGGGGAATCAAAAGTGGAGCCGATCAATTCTACACAGTATTGAAGTTAATAGTAGATGTACTAGCAACAAGAGAAAATTGAACTTCATGATAGAACAGATGGTCAAGAATTAGCATAGGAAAAAAAACTGGAATATGCACGAAGCAAATTATCTACAGATATCTAATACCAATTTTACTACATTCATTTGATATATATAAATCAAAATACTCCTTTAGTGATTTTTTGAACTACTTGTTCATTAGTAAAATTAGAAATATCCATATCAACAACATAATTAAATTAAAATCCATACTTAAATAAAAATCCCCAAATCTTGCTTTCAACTCTAAATAACATCATCATATATTGTACATACAACAATTCTACATTATTACCATGTGCCCAACGAAATTAAAAAAAGAAAAATGCATAGCTCTCAAGTTCAACTCATAACAAAAACCCATATATAAAAAGCACGTATAAGTGTAGCGAGAAGGAGTACCATGGTAACGACACTGCGTTTGCAGCGAGAATCAGATGAATAAGGATTGAGGGAGGCGGGTCGGATTTTAGGACCCGAAAAGTCCCCCAAGACGCTGCCACCCACGAAAGGAGAAAGAAAACTTGGGGATAAAGAGGCTCTGACAGAAGACGGAGCAGATAGAATCGGTTTCGGATTCGGGCTTGGGGATGCCAACTTAATTCGGGTCGTTGGAAGCAAGTGGGAAGCCATTGTTGCTACTAACATAGTAAGAGTCCGAGCTCAATGTAGGGGGAGATTGCGTTCAGTGGGAGTGTTTGGATTAGAGAGGGTTTTTAGAAAATTTATATTTCTCATTTTAGTACATTTTTTATTCGCATTATTCAATAATTCATTTTTTCTCATACTCAATTTCAATCACACATTTTATCAATAAAATAATTTGTACATAATTTCAAAATTTTTCCTTACTTTTTAGCCATACATTAACCAAAAACGCATTATTACAAAATTCATTTTTACATAAAAAGGGACTCAAACAAGGGTTTAATAATGAAACAAATATGTAATTAATAACATAATTAAATTGATGAATTTTTTTTTTATATATAAGTTACCAAATTTATAGCCCCCGTCCGGCTCCATTACTTGAAATTTTAATGATTGGAAAGTGTTTTTTGAAAAACATGTGGTTAAAAAACAAGAAAAATTTTTGAAATTACGTGTAATATTATTTCATTGGTGAATGTTTGGTTGATAAGAAAAGAGAGAAAAATGAATTATAATTTTAACGAGGGTCAAACATATAAGTAAATAAGTCAAAAAATAATAATAATCTTTATTATCGTATAGGTTACTTCTTTTTGAAGCTAAGAAGTTAAGAGTAAGAGTTAAGGGCGTATTCAGTAGAGATTAAAATCGGATTAAAATTGAAAAGTTAGTTGTTATTATTGACTTTTTTTAGATGAATGGGACCCTATAACGACTATATTTTCAATTTTAATTGGCTTTTATTCTGAACCGAACAAGGCTAAATTCAAAATGATAGCAGATTCACTTAAACTTTAGAAACAAAAAAAATTAATAAGGAAAAGCTAGTCAACTCTCAAAGAGTGTTCGTTTAACAAAACTTTTGAAAAGTCAAATGCTATTTTGAGACCAAGAAGTTGATTTGGAACATTTTGAATAATTTTCTAAAAGTATTTTGTCTTACTACAAACCCTCAAGAAGTCACTCGAGAAGAAAACATTTTATGATAAGTAATGGCAAGCTACTTGGCAAGATGAGACATCGAGCAGTTCTAAGTTGAACATGAAAGTCTGTTGTAATTCTTACCAAATTGGCAATGTTAAGAGTATGTCAAATGATGAGAATTACCGTTCCCCATCTTTGCATGGGACTTGCCGTGTATTTGACATTCGGATATCTAGTCGTGTATTTTTGTATTGTACCATGTTATGGGATGTACAAGTCGTGGATGGTTATTAGCTTAGATCATGTTAAACTAAAAAGTAGTTTTCCGATAGAAACTGCTAGTAGGGATGTTGAGCTCTAGAAAATAGAAAGTTCGGGGCAAGAATGTCAAGAAATAAAAGTTGAAAACCAGAGCGAAGCAAATTAATAAATATTTGATACAGTTAAGCACGACAGAAATTAAATAAAGCAACGTACGAAATTTTAGGCGGATCAATTTTTACGTAATGTTGCAAACAGTTTTGACATAAAATTTCATTTCGTCTTCTTCTTCTTCTTGGTTTCTGAGGCTGCCGTCATGCATCCGAAAAAGTTGGGTAATAAGAATTTCCAATTTCCTACGTAAGTTGGAGTTCTTCCACTTTTTTGTTTGCTTGTAGTTTTAGCAGCATGAGTAATCTGTCAAATGATACGTTGACAGTAAGCAATACATGAGTTAATCCTATTATTTCCTCAAATTGACAGTTTTTTTTTGTATTGACATTGATAATATGTTGGACGGGACAGCACAACACAGTAATCGATAGGATTACGAGCCATAAAGTATGGTACCTGAACCTTGGGAGGGTGTTTCATGCAAGTGATAGAGGATGCCCCAACTGAATGATTGGATTCTCGAAGGTGTCTTGTGTAATTAAGAAGCTCGGCTTTCCTATTGTATGAATTATTATGAACATGAGTAGCTCGAGGGAAACTATCATAACGATGTTGGTGTTGGTGGGTCCTCCTCGGCGTCTCTATGTATATTGCGACTAACACAGTTTTCTTTCCATAGCACGATATCTAAGACAATTAAAATTCCAAAGTATCATGATGTGTGGGTAAAAAAAGTATAAAGCTAAGAAATTTTATCGAAAAACAGCAAAGGACATGCCATCTTCTTTATTCTATATGACCGATTCTCTTTAGCAAGAAAGTGCATTCATGGAGTCGAAATATAGATTTTTTTTCTTTTTTTTTGGTTCGTTATATATGTAGGGGGGAAACGGGGAGTGAAATTTGAAGGTGTTGCTCTTAAATATATATAGCGTGGTATGGAGATTTGAAGTAGACGAATTATTAGTTAATAAAGATTAAATGGGGTTATTCTATTTGGGGCCATTGTCCTTTGACTCAATTTTCAATTAGGTCACTACATTTCAATTTATGTCGACTGAATCATTATACTTTAATTTTATTTCAATTTAGGCCACTTCATTCAATTTCATCAAATTGTCTACCACCATACATTAATATAGCCATTAAATGCTAACGGTCATCTTATATGGCCATCAAAAATGACTTGACCCAATAAAACCTACCTTTTAGTTATATACTTATGTACAATCCTAAAATGAATTTTTCTATCGTATCACTTCGTCCAAGTCATTTTTTATGGCAGTATGTAACCGCTACTATAGTGTCTAATGTTAAACAATGTGAAGGAATTGAAAAAAACAGCCTAAATTGAAATAGAATTAAAGTACAGTAACCCATTTGACACAAATTAAAGTTTAGTAACCCTTTTAAAAATCATTCAAAGTACAGTGACCTCAAATGTAATGAATCCATTAATTATGTATATAGTTATGCAGGCTTAGTGATAACGCCGCCGTGTTCCTTGATTGGATCGAAACCGTAAAGTTATGATTGGTACAAATTGTTCCAAACAAGAAATCCAAAACGTTAGGAGATGAGATGCATAATCAATATTTGGTAAACAATGTTATGTAGCATTTCGGCAATAAAGCCGAAGTCGGCAATTTTATTATTTATTTATTGTGTAAAAATCAAGTCAATGTTTGTCCGTACTTGAAAGATGCTTCACTTAAAAAAAAAAAGTGCTCGTTAATAGAAGGCAATGTATGACAAATAAGCAACTTATTTTAAGCTAGTTAAATCAAATGGTACAATCGCTTGGCCATACTTTCTACACTAGCTGTCACTCTCATCTCTAGGAAGAAAATGGCTCAAATGGTACAATCTCCTCGTCAACCAGTCCACACACATATAAGAAAGAGCCAAACATCTAGTGTAGGGAGGTCCAGAGGGAAGAGAATCGCTTCTCGAATATCCGACCTAAATGTATATAAACTGTGACCGCATCCGAATGACTAACCAGAGGGAAATGCCACCACTCCTCGGGATTAGTCGAGCGAAATTTGGACACTTGAGTCATCATAAAAAAAAAAAGAGCCAAACATCCTGCTAAAACCAGGACCCTCAACAGTGAAGTGGAAAGGTGTCACAGACTGTTCCTCCCCCTTGAATAGAATACAAAGTCACATTGGAAGTATAGAATTCAATGTGAAATTTGCTGCCGAGTGTATTCCCAGAGGGCAATGGCACCGCTGACATGAACGTTGAGAGACCTAACTACTCCTAGCTGTGGAATTTCAACGCAAGCATCCAGCATGTGGATCATCTCCACAGGGATTCCCTCCTTTTCACGGCCAAGGACTAATACCTGCCAGAATCGACAAGTATCTATCATTGACCCTGAAAATAAATGTGCGAGAATAATTTGGAGTCATTGACCCGATAGTGTAAGAATATACTACGTTTGTCTCTCTGTGTATGCAAGTGCATTTTTCACGAAAGGAGAATATGTACAGAGGTATTGGAGATAAAGAAAGAAGAGGACAAGATTTCCTAGTAGAAAAAAAATCAAATGTAGTTCAGTTCTGGAAAATAGTAGTAGACCATCACATCCACTATTGATAGAGTTAAATTATCGAAAGCCTCTGTAATTTCAGGTCAGGGGTACATGCTCCATTTTAGGATTCATGTGAAGTTGAAGATATATGATTCAATAAAACTTACCGTCTTCGTAGGGAAAATGCATCGGTCCAGTGGTACGCTATTTGCAGTTTGCTCTAGACCAAAGAGAGAGAATCCCTCTTTCTTCTTCTTCTCCAAGAAAATTTTCAAACTTCTCTCTGGGACTTCCACAACTGGAACCCACTTTTCTGCTGTTACACTGAAATACCAAAAATAGTTAATAGGAATGAGTCAGGAGTACATCAGTACTGCAGACTTTGAAAAGTACAAAATTGCAGTCTACAAATAGTGCTGGCAGTTTTTCAGGTTTCATCTTTAATTTCTCTAATATTTTAATCCTACTGCATATATTTAGTTAAGTTCGAAAAAGAAATCCTCGAGTTTTGTGTTCCATCATTAACGGGTAGGTTCCTTTCTGCCCATTCTTTGCAGTTGACTCACAGAAATTGATATTCAAAGTAACATTATCATAAGTATTACCAAGTCTCGAGGTCAAGAAGAAGACCATCTAGGCAAATACATGAACATCTACAAATACCACATTTAACTTTTAAGCCTGCTATCCTTTCTTAGTTTCTCAGTATACATATATTAAAGAGCCAATAAATTCATTCGGTGTCCTCTATTCACTGATTGCTTAACTTCATGAATTTGTTTGACATTATTCAATTATTTTAGCTGTTGAATTTAAATATCTTGTAAAAAATATTTTCTTTCAATGCAGTCACAAAAATAATATCATATTCAGTTTGTCTTTCTTTTAATTTCTTCTTTTCAGAAAAGATACAGAAGTGATGTTCTGGCCATTGCATAAATTGTGTTGGCCCCCCTAAAAAGCCAATAAATTTAAGCAATTCAGAATAGAATGCCCATGGCTGAGGGATTGGGCAAATATCTGTGGGCACGAATCCAGGATCTGCCACTGCTTGCTGCAAAATCTTTGAGCAGAGTAGTACACGACAATAAAAACAAATGAAAACTACTGTGTAAATTTGGATAACTAGAAAATATGCGATAAATTTTCAAGGAATCAGATTGGCTATGCAACCCTTCAAAATAATCTACTATCATAATTCACTGAATGGTATAAAGATCCATACAAATGTGACACATTAATTTGAATACACAGAAAAAAATTTATGAATTATGATCAATACCTGATGAGTTGGAACTGCTTGTCCTTTAATATGCTTTTGTCTGCAACTGCTAGTCCTGCTGCTCTAAATACCTGATATTAGTCAAGATTGTCATATTAATGAAATTGCATATAAAATAGTAAGATTCAAACGGAGCCATAACAATGAAGTTGTGTACAAACGTGTCAAAATACAAAATTAATCTAACCCACCTCACAAGTCCGCGCTAATCCAGCAAGATTAGGTATCCGATCAATAAGTGATGCTACAAGAATTATTTGTTGTCGGCTTGCTCTTAACTTATCCGTCGCCATGCTTCTTGAGTGTAGCAAATTATCAAGAAGCTGATCTTCATTTTCTATATCTGCATTTCATGAATCAGGAAGTTTAACTGCTGTTGCTCATATCAGTTGGCAGAGACAAGAAATTAAGCATCTTCCACTGTGCTTCATTATCAAGCAAAGAGTGCACAGGACGATAGAGAATAGATTTATCTCATCGAAACGGTGGAAATACCATATCAAAAATTGAAGTATCAGGTAAATTTTCAGCAACAAGTTTTGATTTCAAACCAGTCTATCAACTTCTAATATCAAAATCAAAATAATCACGCGGTCAAAAGACTTGCGCCCAAGATAATATTCCCACTTTCAGAATCTAAATGGTAAAACTAGACAATTTTCAGAAACTTAGAAGAAAGCTAACAGGTTCTATATGACTTACATTTCCCAGGCTGCTCCCTTTATTGAAACAAGAACAAGAAAACAAGTTTTAGAAACATCTATTTAGTACCTGTCACACTTATAAATCCTAAATAACCTGAATAAAATTAGTATGAAAGGTTCTATCCAATTTAACCAAAACCAACAAAAATGCAAAGGAGTTTGACTCATCAGTTGACTCAACTCTCTCATGCCTTATACGTTGACTCACATACAAAATCCAAAGTGTTACTAGTACATAAGTATTACAAATTTGAATGTCTCATAATTGCAGCCCTTACCACCAAACAAAAGAAAAAACAGGAAAAGAGTTGATATTTCCTCAAGGATAACGGGAATTATATATGCACGAGTATCTTTGAGGTCAGAGATGTGTAGATATGCAGCCTCTCTGTAAATTGAGCTGCTATGTATCCTGAACGAGTGCACAAGATTAAGATCTCAAAATGCACGTATACACACCCTTCATATGACCCATTGACAACATGAAATCACTTAGAAGGAAACTTAATGCTAAGATTGATGTATTCATATATATAAATATGCGTGTTTGTTTGTTATGGGAAGCCTACGCACATGATGGGCTACAGTCCATGGCGAAGTTGAAGAGTGTTGGAGTGAAAAGGTTGGTTGTTAGATTATCACATCCCACATGTTTCATACCAAAAACACCAGAGATAACTTCAACATTTGTCATTTTTCCTTGGAAATAGCAAGATCGTGTATTGTTCTTATTTTAGTTATGGAACGTGAAAAATACGCTTTCATGTGGGAACTTTAGAAACAAAAAAATCTTTGAACCAGTCCAGCATACAAGTTATTCATTACAGAATTATCTGCCAAGCATCTCCAGCATGAGTAACAGCATAAAGAACCGCCAGCCAATATCCAACACTATTATATAGAAAAAAGCATGAATTTCTCAATGCATCTGAAAGAGAGATTAATTTAGACCATAATACATTCTTCACTCAAATGCTCAGCCCCACAAAATAATTTGTTGAAGCAGACTATATATTCATGTTTGATGCAATTGAGTACGTAAGATCAGATAGAATTATCAAGCGTTAGATCTCTCCTCGACAGTCTGTGCTGTATGTATTTGTCCAGCATCCTATGATGAGTCCATTTATTATTCTTACTTAAAATGTAGAAACTAGCAGAAGTAACAGGAAAGCAAGGAAGCGACAATATCCTATCCAAGAGATTTCCTTCTCTTTCTCATTCTTGTGTTGATTTTAAATTATTACAAAGTACATAGGTTTCACCATAAAAGATGCAATACTTGTTCAATTTCACATATCAAAAACTACATTGTATTGTGCAGGGTAGAAGAATGCACTTATTATAACGTACCAAGAAGTGATCTGTATGATGATTTATTGTCCCAGAAGGAAGTAGAAGCCATCTCTTGCATCTCATGTCTGGGAAAACTGATTTTTCTTTGGAAGTCATATGATATATCCTTTGGCAGCTGGATTAATAATTCTCCTTCATTGGAGTTCAACATCTCAGTGCACTTGGGGTCATCATCGGTACGGAAACTATCATTCTTGATAGAAGCAGCATCCTTTGCCATTGTGCATCTGAGATCTTCCCTAGTATCCTGTGAGAACCACTGATGAGAGATCAAACCCATGAAAAAATCAAAGAAACAGTAACTTGCTTACATTTAAAAAGTTAGTAACTCGATCCATGAGGGTAGCTGGAACACATTCAAATTCAAGTTCCTGCAAACATTCCAAAAAAATAAAAAAAATTAAGGAATCACATAGTATTAAACAAAATTAACTGAAGGATGGTCCACTACTTGCAGCGTAAACATTTTTTACGTACGTGACGTTAAACCTACTAACATCGGCCATTGCACGAAAGAGGTGCAACCTATGCACAAAAGGTTTGCATAGTGTGTGATACAAAATCGCCTATTCAAACAAGGATAAGTGAAGAAAGAAGATGAATAACCCTCCTTGATTCTAAAGATAGCATGTCAATTAATTCCCAAAAGCTAGTTTACCAAAAATAAACTTTTAACTAATATAGAATACAATCAAAGATTATGCAAGAAGAGATTAGAATTGGAATTCTACAATAAGGTTTGTCAAAAAATCCAAGAAAGAACCGGATGAGTAAGGAACTAACTCTTGGCTTGAGAAAGATGTGGGAAAACAACGTTTCAGTTTAGTTAAAGGCATCACCAATTGCATAAAGACTCTCCTATTTCTTTTCAACAAAATGTGTCACCGAAGTCTACTGAGAGACACACTCCAGTGAAATATACCTGTTTTTCAAATATATTCACACCTTAGAAGGTAATCTTTCAGAGTTTCACTGGACAAAGCATGAGGAAAAAACATATCTCAAAGATTATTTGCATTAGCACAATGAACCTGCCGATAGTTAGCACATTTATCTGTCATGCTCACATGAAAACCATCATAAAGATTCTTTCTTCTTGTTAGGCCATAGGCCAAGTTGGTAGATGTCTAGTCCTTCCTCTTCTAACTTTCTTTATCGAAATCATGTCATTCTCATGAATGTGGTCTCTTTAGGTCGATGCAAAATATGAGCCAACAACTTAAGTCATCCTTCCCATAACTTGTTCTCAATTGATGCCACCTTCCACTTATTCACGTAAATTCTCAATTCTTATTTTATCAATTTTAATATGACCACCCTCCATCTTAGCATCGTCATTTCCTCTACATTCCATCGTGAACTCACTCTTAACAGTTCAAAACTCAGAACCATAAAGCATGGCAGTTTAGCATTTAAGACTCTGAAGCCCAAAGATGTTCAAATCCATATCTTTTAATTTTACAATTTAAAGAAGGAACTTTAGTCAAATGCAAAAGAATTAACCACGCCTAAAATTGCCATGGAACTCTTTCCCCTTTCTGTTGTCTTAAAATTACTGATCCTCCTCATAAAACCTTCTCTCTGTGGTCTAAATTGTAAACTAATAATAGAACATGCAGAGAAACTCTTCGAATCCCAACCTAGACATTGGCAGACTGACAATGGGAATCATAGACACGGATGTACAAAGTCTAGACAAGGATGTACTAAGTGTTGTAGTTCTAATGACGGTTCTTTAATCAATTATAACATAGCTAAGAAAGTCCGCCACAAAGAACTAGAAAATCCAGTCATCATCTATTGGAAGTGGGATCCACTATGGCTATGTGATGTTGGGTGAAATAGTCATGTCCCGAGTTGACAAACTGATATTGCAAAAGGCTTTATGGTGAGAAAGTATTGCCAACCTTTGAAAACACATGTGGTACAAGTTCTAAATTTATCAATCAAACACTGACCTCAACCCGATTTGTGAAAATTCCAGCTGGTAAAATAGACTTCATAGGATCAAAAGCATCAATATAACCGTCCATTGACACTCTTAAACTGCATTAATAATCAAGAAGAAGATTAAATGGAAAACATTACAGCCCTACGAAGCGTCAACAATAATAAATAAATAAAGATTAAATCCAGGATTTATCACTTTCAACAGTCACTAGTGTTCTCACTCTGTTCCTCTCTCTCTCTCTCTCTCTCTCTCTCTCTCTCTCTCTATTCCTTTTCTCTTGTTCGCTGTAGCTGATAAGTAGCTGTAGTTTTGAGCACTAAAAATGGGACACGGCCATCTAGCAACTGTAGCCTTATTAAAAACTATAATGATTAGTTGACTGTGTTCATATTTACTTTGGTACATTCAATCATTACATCTAAAGTTTCTTCCCCCATATAATTGGGAAGTCCAAAAATTATAATTCAATTATATTTACTGACAATCTTTGCATTTTGATAAAACAATATCCAGTCATCCAAAACTCTTTTGGAAGTGATTTCCTAGAATTCCTAAACATATTATCCTAACCCTGCAGTCCTCGAATTCAACTGAAGAAACATTTTCAGGGAAAGAGAATTTTGAACGGAAAATAACATTTAACACCCTAGAGAAAATAAAATAAAATAAAATAATCAGTTACAGTAATTAGATATTTACTATAAATTTAATTATAGTGTTTGTGGTGCGGAAGCGTTATGAAATCTTGTAATACGAATTGTAATGAAAGAACTATATTGGAATAACTTGCTTTGTATTGATTGAATAATAAAATATGTTATGAAAGTGTACAATACCCCTATATTTATAGGCAAAATTACTCTCTAATCCTATTAATTAAAGAAAACCAAAATAATGAAACTAAATTCTAAAAGGAAATAAACTAATCTCAATCTAAACAAAATTTAAGAATAAAACATATTACAACTAGAAAAGGAAATTAGAAAAGATAATTAAAAATGACAAGCTCCTAGATAAAGTGAAACAATTAATTGTAGTTGT
>CAIGRK010388005.1:0-11490 GCA_903798315.1 Fraxinus greggii | reverse complement strand
AATCCCATCTGAGGATTGTATTAGCCACCAAATTGCACAGACCTTTTTCCGCCATAAGCTCCAATATATGTTCTTATTATCAGACTTTGTACGTTTATATATTTTCAGCTTTTCCATTAACCCATTCAAGATTTGCAACAACCTGGGTGACTTGATAGCCTAGGATAGAACAGTATTAGCCTTGACTTAATTAGAATAGCAATTCTTGGACTCAACAAAGCTAGCCCTATTTAAAGATCTCCAGCAGAGCCTCAAGTAGGGTAGTTATGACTCCAAAATCATACTCAAAAAATAAAAAATAAAAATATGCGGCATTACTCTAAAGGCTTACAAACTGAAACAGAACNAATCCCATCTGAGGATTGTATTAGCCACCAAATTGCACAGACCTTTTTCCGCCATAAGCTCCAATATATGTTCTTATTATCAGACTTTGTACGTTTATATATTTTCAGCTTTTCCATTAACCCATTCAAGATTTGCAACAACCTGGGTGACTTGATAGCCTAGGATAGAACAGTATTAGCCTTGACTTAATTAGAATAGCAATTCTTGGACTCAACAAAGCTAGCCCTATTTAAAGATCTCCAGCAGAGCCTCAAGTAGGGTAGTTATGACTCCAAAATCATACTCAAAAAATAAAAAATAAAAATATGCGGCATTACTCTAAAGGCTTACAAACTGAAACAGAACATTAAAGTGCAAGTGGCTATAGAAGCAAACAAAATAAATATTTGTTCCAGCCATGCAATCAAAAGAACAATCAGAACCCAAAAGTAAAATAAATTTTAACAATTCCGTGTTACGGCTTCTATGGTAGTAGTTAATGATCCATGTACTTTTTTACTGCATTGATGCTGATAATTCTTCTCATGAGATTGCTACTTGCAAGTTTCAACCATGTACTGTGTGAAGAAGTCAATGCTATTAAATTATTAATTATATCATATGTAACTTTCATTTCATTTGAAATCAGACGAGTACATATCATTTGACAGGTTTGATTGATAAAATGAGAAATCAGTACCCTTACCCTCCTCAAAGATTTGGATGCACGCGTCAGAAGATAGCCTGTCTGGTAGCGTGACAGGAAGCTCTCAAAATGTAGTGGTTTTAATGTTGTTTAAACTAGTAGATAAATGAGATTCTTGCCGGCTTCAGAATTCTAGATACAATCTGGCAGCAGAAGTTCCAAAGTTGTAGGGCGAATTGTGGAAAATAATACAGGATCTTGCAGAATGAGAGAGAAATCCTGAAAGAGTGAAAATAGATAGGTTTGATACATAGTTCTTTTGCTGTTCACCCCTTTTATCTTACTTTTTTTTTTTTCTCTTCAGAGCCCAGTTTTCATTAAGAGTTTGTTAGGAAAATGTATGATACTAGAAACTCAGATTGGCAGATTGTTTGTATGAATATAATTTAGATCCTATATTTATCTTTCAGGCTATGAATACCGTTGTGTCCTCCGAGCTACTTGCAATCTGTGTGTAGAGATGGCATTTGATTAGTCGCATTGCCCGATGGCATTTGATTAGTCACATTGCCCAAATAATTGTCAATAACTGATTTGCATGAAATTTTCGACTTGGAATTATGTATCCAGAGGAATTTACAGGCACAAAACACAGCACCAGATATTTGTAGAGGAACTATTCATAGAATCTGCAGTGAATTCCAGGTTCATTGTCAAGTCTTTTCTTAAGTTGTTTCTAAAAATGCCATTTTCTCGTGGGTTCTTGAATGAATTGGTCCTAAATCTTAATCCTAGTTTTTCTGAAAGAAGAAGAAGAAGAAGAAGAAGAAGAAAATCACATGCCAAGAAATAGAAATATCTGCCAACAACTAGTGTGGAGAAGCGGACCGGATTTTGCAATGTGCTAGGGGTCAAACCCAGTTGATCACTTTCTGCGACGCTCGGCCAAGGTGGGTTGGGCCGAGGCAGGCCTAAACAGCGCTACGAGTTCGAGGGTTCTCTTTTATTTGTTTATTAATTTTGGTCCACGTAGGTGGGTTGATCCAAGCTAGATTCGACTTATTTTGACACCACTATATTGGAATGGCTTGACATACACCAGAAACACATAACCAACCTAGCAATAACGCAGTCCCATTGTATTGCCACGTGTCAAATTCCCACTTAGTTTCATAGATTTCATTGGATGAGATTAGTTTCATCCAGATTTCATATAGCCCCACATCTTATCTCTCCCCTCTTCGTTAGTCCCCTTTTCCCAGAACTAGAACAGTACCATCAGTTCATTTTTCTGCTGCAAAATTTGCCCCGAAAATGGCAGCAGAAATGGCCTTAATTAAACCCATATCAAAATTCAGCTCCACTATCCCAAGAATTGTAAACTCCCGAATGCCATGCACCCGATTTTTCACCATCAAAATGTCATCCACCGTCCAGTCCCAGGCAGCAACTGTATCCAAAAAGAAAAAGGCTGGAAAACAAGAAATAAATGAAACCCTGCTGACTCCAAGATTTTACACCACAGATTTTGATGAAATGGAGCAGCTTTTTAACACAGAAATCAACAAGAATCTGAACATGTCTGAGTTTGAGGCTTTATTGCAGGAATTCAAGACTGATTTCAACCAGACTCACTTTGTAAGGAACAAGGAGTTCAAGGAGGCTGCTGATAAAATGGAGGGTCCTTTGAGGCAGATTTTTGTGGAGTTCTTGGAGAGGTCTTGCACTGCTGAGTTCTCTGGGTTCCTTCTCTACAAGGAGCTTGGGAGAAGGCTCAAGGTCTGACATTTTTCTGTTTCCATTTAACTCTTGCTACAATTTATGGGTTCTTCTAATTCAGCCATTATGCTCAATTTGGTGCTAATTTCGCGGAATTAATTTGAAATTGGGTCTCCAAATATATGTTTTTCTCACCATATATCAGCATTTTCAACTTGAAGAAAGTTTATATACAAGTACTTGAGATTCATATATTATTGGGGTTACCATTTCAATTGGAATTTCACAATTTTGTATTGCCATGTGTGCCCTAATTATAAAATCTCTTAAAAGACGTCCACTTAAAAGTAAGTTCACTAATAAGTAAATAAGTTATTTATGAAAATTGGGTTACTTCGATAGTAAGATAAGAGTTAGTTTCAAAATAACATCATATGTGGCTAAGCCCTAAGGCCCCTTTAAAAAGGGCTATTTTTGGCAGTATGACCATTATCTGCTTTAGTTTTCTTTGAACTTCAATTTGTTCATACAAATTTATTGCGGATTTCGAAAGAGATTATCAATGTGTCTAACTTGTTTTCTATGATCCAGTTATTTCCCTTTTCATTGAATATTTTATTTGTAAAACACTCGTGTCAATCTATTTTCTTTTGTTCTGTTACTAAACCAAATTTCATTTGTCCTATTTCCTGCATTTCCTTCTCTAAAATTGCGCCTAATTTCCGCTGATCGTCAAGTCTTGAATAATTGCATTGTTGTTTTCCTATTACATTAATAGGAATTTCATAGTTTGCTACTGCAAGTAGTTAGGTCGCTGCTTTATTAAACTTCGTTTTAATAACTTGTACGAAAATTGCTTGTGCAGAAAACTAACCCTATAGTAGCTGAGATTTTCTCACTTATGTCGAGGGATGAAGCTCGCCATGCAGGGTATACTCGTACTTTTCTCTCGTTTGCTATCTCTGAGTCAAACATCTTAACCACATAATTCAAGGGTAGTTTCTGAGTTCTAAGAAAGTCGGGGTTATGATGGATTCTTGCAGGTTCTTGAATAAGGGTTTATCCGACTTCAATTTGGCACTGGACTTGGGTTTCCTTACGAAGGCCAGAAAATACACATTTTTCAAGCCCAAGTTCATTTTCTATGCAACTTATCTATCAGAGAAGATTGGATACTGGAGATACATAACAATATATAGGCATCTCAAGGAGAATCCAGATTATCAATGCTATCCAATTTTCAAGTACTTTGAAAACTGGTGCCAGGACGAGAATCGCCACGGTGATTTCTTCTCAGCTTTGATGAAGGCACAGCCACAGTTCCTGAATGACTGGAAGGCAAAACTGTGGGCACGCTTCTTCTGCCTCTCGGTAATTATAAGTCTAGACGTTTTCTTTTGTAAATCGTATTGCTTGTTAATTGAGTGGACAGAACAGATTTTCTCAGTTCTTAATCTGTAATCCTTTCTCAAATCTTGACAACATAATACAGGTTTATGTGACAATGTACCTTAATGACTGCCAAAGAACAGCTTTCTATGAAGGCATTGGGCTAAACACTAAGGAATTTGACATGCACGTCATTATTGAGGTGAGGGTTTGTCCTTATTTATCTTCTGCATTACTCCATTGGCTAGTCTTTTTTCTTCTGGTTCTCAGCCAGAGTTGTGTAAATATTTCATGTCGATTCATTCAATTGTAATTCTCGGTCTTTGAGATTCATGTCAAACAAACAAGAAAAATGGAAAAGAAATGGAGAATATATTTTCAAGTGTCTCGGGTCTCTTTCGAAAGAAACAAAAAATAAAGATTCTAATGGTATTTTGTCTGATGCTTCGTTCAACGAAAACTTATTCAAACTGCAATTTTCATATTTCATCAGATGATATCATTTTGAATGTTTCCAGTACATCTTCTCAAAAGTTAAAAGTTTGAATCCGATATTTTCCAGTCCTTGGTAGCTTTACTATGTTAAATTATTGGCAAAACTCAGCCCAAGCCATCATGATCAACTCCCCAAAAGATTTGATTTCATGGTAAAACTCGTTTTTGATTTTCCTGCAGACAAACCGCACAACAGCTAGAATTTTCCCAGCTGTGCCGGATGTTGAGAACCCAGAATTCAAGAGGAAATTAGATCGGATGGTGGAGATCAACGAGCAACTGATTGCAGTGGGACAGAGTCAAGACATTCCCTTGGTGAAGAACTTGAAGAGGATACCACTAATTTCAGCTCTGGCTTCTGAGATATTGGCTGTATATCTCATGAAACCCATTGAATCTGGTTCTGTTGATTTTGCAGAGTTTGAACCACAACTTGTTTACTGATTTATTCCTGTATTCAATTCTCAATTTTACAGAGTACTCTGTCTATTGTAATTACAAGGATAGTTTGATGATACTGAGTAAACAATTGTTATGCACTGAGAGTATTCTCCTACCACTTTCTGTAATGCTAGAATATGTGTTTGCCAAGTGACATAATCACACATCAGATTTTTGACAAATTCTGCGATGGCGTCCGATATGTTGCAGAAAGATGAAATTGATAAAATCCGGGTGTCACACTAGATACCACTTAACAGTCCATGAATTACCAATTTAATGGTTTTTAAGTTACCGAATGATTGTTATTTATCCGTTTTTAGTTTTGACCCTATGTGCGGAATTAATCAATCAAAAACAAGAAGTCACTTTTAATTGTTTCTATATGATTAAGCATACAAGTTCAATTATTCTATATTTGAATACTGCAGCAATAAGGAAAGCAATAATAAATACCGATATGATGATGGAGAAATCCAAATTGGGTAAAAACTCCGGGACCAAATCAGTTACCTTCACTATAGACAATACGGAGTGAGTTACAGTCAGATGCTATCTAGCCAACTCCACTAGGCTTCCTGATCTATTTCCTGCTAACTCCAAGGTCCGCTCCAAGATATTCTGCAATTATCTTTTCCAAGTGAAATTTCAAGAACCTGCTCCAAAACCTTGTGTTCTTCTTGTGCTTGTAATCTAACATCTCTCAACCTCCAGCAACCTCTAAAGTTCAACTAAAAAAGTACATTTCCATGACCAACAGAAAGTAAGCCGCATTTCAGATTCAATGGATTTGATATTTTTCCCAAATATGCTGTATAAAATCAAGAGTGAAATGATGAAATCAATGTATAAATAGGCTCTTGAATATTTTATAGAGAAGAAACACAACGAACAACCAAACCACAATTCGTGCATATGTTTAGATATTTATAGGAGAGGGTAATTAAGTTGAATGGGCTAGAAAAAATTCTTTAAAACAAAAAACTAGGGATTTTCGAATCTACTTGTCGCTCGAGTGAAGCTGACGACAGACGAGTGAAGCACTGTCGCTTGAACGAGAGCTCAACGACAGGCAGGCGACGGACATTCTGTTTTTGTCGCTCAAGCGACAACTGGGCGAGAAGCTAGCGAAAATGTGACATCGAATTTCTCCTCTTTTTATGCTTGAACTCTAGACTTCATAATCCAATTTATACAAATTGTACCATAGGTCCTTGAAAATACGTTACAAATTAGTCTTTTTGTCCACAAAATCATCAATACTAAAAACCTAATAGAAATAAACCCAGAATTTCTGGAATCGATCGAATCGTTCATCCCAAGCCCCGTGTATTCATCTGTGTATTCACACAGATTTGTGCATGCGCACATGTGGGGCGTGTTAGATAGAGATACATTAGAGGCACTACAATTGCATTGAACCCAAAACAGCAATGTACACATCATTCTGAAAGCCAATTTTACATATTAATTGCATCAGATTACCTACAATTCTATATACACACAATTGATCTATTGTCTTTTCATTCTGATTTTCCGGACTTCAACTTTGGTGTCATGTCCTTCTCGGGTCGAACTATTACTCTAAATGCCCACACTGCTGCCAAAGTCGCCTCCATAGGAGCAAGCCAGTAAACAATTAAATGCTCCTTGCTTAAATGTTCCCTGCGTGCAAAAGCCCACCCCATTACCTGAGAGATGCAATTAGATTTTACTCGATACTCATTCAACTGTCATGCATTCAACACAATTCAGCGGTAAGCATCGATTACTTATAGAATGAATAAGTACTTACAGAGGCAGGATTCATGCATCCTCCAGTCAGATCAGAGCCGAGCATGTGAAGAGTGAGCTTCGAGACGCTTGAGATCCAAGTCTTCATGAAGAAACTTCCAGGAATTTTTCTCGAGAGCCCCTGGGATATAATTACAATTCCAAACGTCAAAAAACCTTCGGTCAATGCACCTCGAGCTATGCCAACATTCAGACGTGGCCCACGTCCTATTTCTGGAAATGCCGCAAGAATGAGCCTAACCCCAAAAATAGACCCCAAAACCTGTAAAAGAGAAATGGAAGAACAAAAATAAGGGTAACCTCCAGTAAGCAACCAGACCATCTTTAACTCAACTTCCAGACAACTATCAGATGATTATATGCATAAACTGTGAGTTTTGGAACACTTATTTAATGAACACCGTGTCATTCTTCTTCACAACCTGTCTGAGGTTCTTGCTGTAGAGCGTCGATCCATTCATAGTGTGCATGTAAGAAAATACCAGAAGTAACAAAATGGGAAAAAGGGAAACTCTCTAAATAAGTAAAGATATTGGAACACTGAGTGGTGAAAAGAATTCAATTAGTTGAGATTTGAGAAAGACGTCGAATTGGGAATTTTGGATAAGAGAGTCCCACATGGAGATATAAAATAAGCCTCAAAGAATTGCCAAGTTAACAAGATATCTCCACTGTCCACTTCTTCCACAAGTACTGTATTGTAAGTTAGACCTCTCAATCATATTGCAAGCGCAAGTTTATTGAGCAAACAAATCTTGAAATTCAAATGCTCATTTTTTTGAGTCTTTATTGGATTGAATTGCTGTTGAAGTTTAATAAGCTATGATACCATGTTAAGACCTCGGTTTCCATCTTAATAGGCCAACAAGAGGAGTAGCCATAATCCTTATAAATTCATCTACGTTTTCATCTTTATCCAAAGCGGGTTTTTATACCTTAACATGCCTACCATGTATATGGTTTCAGATTATCAATCAATTCACTTTCCGAACAAAAGGTAGAAGATATTTACTGAAATTCCCAGATTAATTTAAGTTGCAGGCCCTAATCAAATTTACAATTAATCCAAAAGCATGAAGTCCTGAAAATAAAGAAAAGAACCATCAATCTAACTTCTCTAATTCAATGTCCCTCACAAGAAAATGTCAATATTTCCTAAAACAAACGGTCACAAAGAACAAGATTTAAAAACAATTGTGTTTAGCGAACCTGAACAGGAATTCTGCCTCCGACAGTGAAGAGGAAATTACTGAAATCCCCAGAAATGGCGGAGGACAAGACGGTGAGGGGGTTGTAGGCCCCACCCTTGGTAGATTTGGCCAAGAGTGCAAAGAAGAACATGTTGACAATGGAGATTCCATACCTTAAAATTTCACCCTTCAAATCATGGGAGCCATAACCCAATATTTTAAACACAAAAATCTTGATGAGCACACTGGACCAAACCCACATGAAAGACATCAAGAAATCCGACACCAGCAGCCGCCTCCCTCCTACGGCCGCCATGGTTGGTCCTGGGTGCTCTCCTCTCTCTATCTCTCACACACACAATTGAATCTGAACGGAGCTATTGGCATCTGGGAATCTCCGAGTTCCACTTTTCATGTACACCAAGTTTGTTGGGTTTTGTTCCGTTGACTTAAAAACCTACAATTGAGAGGCTTGGCTTTCATCGGCTCATACTTATTATTAAATTAAAGATCACAATTCAAACGGTTAAAATCGAAAATTCATGTTAATTGAACCAAATGGAACGAAAAATATTGAACCAATGGTACAATAGGATGGTTATGATTTTGATTTTAATGACCGGCTCGGGGTGGGGTGGGTATGATATTTAGCGATGGTGCCTCGCTCCGAATCGATTACCCATTAAAAAAAATTTATTGGGCAATTGAGATTTTCATTATTCTTTCCCAAAATTAATTGGGCAATTTTGACAATTGGGCTTCCCCAAAATTCTGGCCTAATTGACATGATGGAAAGCAAGTTCAATAAAATATCCGACTTTACAGAAGGTTGCTAAAGATTTATTAGTCATTTCAATATTTACTGTGGCATCTGAGTCAGCGTTTAATACAAGTGATAGATTTGTGAGTCGACATAGAAATAGGCTTCACCTGAAGACTTTAAAAGCTTTAATGTGTGCTCGAGATTAACTTTGGACTAATATTTATGGTAGGATTATTATTTTATATTTGTTATTCATGCACTTTCTTTTATAACTAATTTTTTTCTATATTGTATGTAGAAAATTCTGCTCCTTCATCGTACTTCGGAGCTTGTGCAAGGTTTAGTGATGAGGACATTGACGAAGAGTTGTAATTTTTTTTTGTTTACTATATAGGAATCAACTTTGAGTTTTAACTATTGACTTATGCTAGTAAGAGTTGTGGAAAAAAATGAAGATTGACTTATGCTAATAAGAGTCTTGACCTATATTGATAATATTGTTTGTTAAATTCGAATTATGTATTTGCAAGTTGGGATATTGTTTGCATTTTCATTTGGGATATTGTTAGGATAATTGACTTATTAATGAGTTGTTGTTTTTATNATTGACGAAGAGTTGTAATTTTTTTTTTGTTTACTATATAGGAATCAACTTTGAGTTTTAACTATTGACTTATGCTAGTAAGAGTTGTGGAAAAAAATGAAGATTGACTTATGCTAATAAGAGTCTTGACCTATATTGATAATATTGTTTGTTAAATTCGAATTTTACATTTGGAAGTTGAGATATTGTTTGCATTTTCATTTGGGATATTGTTTGCTAAATTGGCTTAGTATTGTGTTTTTATTTTTATTGATTTTTCTTCATAATTTTTTTTTTTCAATTTGACGGGTGGAGTTTGGATTTATAAAAAATAATTTATTTTTGTGGTAATTAACCGAACCGAATGGAACCGACTTACATGGTTATGGTATGCCAAAAATGTGGTGGTATAGTTATGGTTTTGACCGAATCGATCCCTAATCGAATCGTTACCATCCCTATATTAAATGCAAATGGACATCCATTTTTTTGCAAATAACTCTTTCTTTTATTAAAACTAGTCGTTGACACATGCGTTGCACAAATTTTGTATTTATTGTGTTTTTATTAGTATAGAAATTTAAAAAAAAAAAATAGTTTAAGATTTATTGAATTATTCAAGAGTTTTAGGAGTATATTATTGCATTGCTAATACTCCATCTAAGAAAATGATTATTTCAAAAGCTGATATTACTGCACAAAAAAACTTACCAAAAATAAAATTGAAAACATTACGTGTATATAGAATATGGTAGTACATGACAATAGAAATGTTTGACATAGATAAAGATTGCAGGTTTACAGGAGTAAAAAAATATTTGATTCATTAAATAATAAAGCATGCATCGAAAAATGAAAATGCATAGTAAAGAAGTTGTAAAAGAATATCACTCAGCATTTACAAAATAAAACCAATGCGCTAGGATGGAAAACTTACATGTGTATGCTAAGATAGAATTGATAGTTCTTGCATTGTTATTTCTGCTCTTGCTGTTGATTGTTTATAAACTTCTTTTTTGTTCTTCTTTTTTTTTTTTCCCTTTTCTTTTCTTCCCATTTTCTTCTTTATCATTTTCACTATTTGTAAACCTAGAGTCACTGTCGAGAGGGTGGAGAAATGTGGCAGCACTAGGTTTTCCCTTATTTTTCTTCTTCTTTCTTTTTTCTTTCGATTTTTTTCTTTTTTTCCTTCTTTTTCTCTGTATATCGGTTAGAGTTTTGTTTGTATAAAATAAAAATAAATTTCATATAGTGCTACTTAATGCTCTACTAAGTCCAAATTGCAATCAAATCCCTCATTTTTTATTTATATAACAATTAGTAATCTCATAATCTAAACTAAATCCCAGAACTCTATTTTATTCATCTTAACCCCCTATTCAATGTGCATTTCCTTCTTTGTGAATAATTTATTTTGGCCTATTCAAAATGATTCATTTAATTAGTTAAAAAAATTGAAGTTTAAAAGACGTAAAATTTGGACTCTTTTTAGTCATATCCCCGTATTCTATATTTTAGAAAATAAAAGATCCGACACTTAAATAAGTATCAGTATTCGATACCCGTACCCGAGTTCGAGCATCATATGTTGTATTTTCTAGATTGCATATATAGGTTTTATAAAGAGGTTTCGCGTCATGTGTGTCGTATGCCTCTTATTGTGGTTTATGTTGTGATAAGTCCTCTTAGACCAGTCTAGCCTTCTAATAGAATATACTAATCTTCTATGTGGAAGTAGTACTTCCAAATTTATATTTCATGTAATGGTCTTATGTAATGGGAGTAGTACTCCCATATTTAGATTTTCTACAAAATTCTTTGATGCTGAATGTTATGAGGAGAATGGGGAAGGGGAGAGAAGATGAGAAATGAGGGAAAAATAGAAGAAGAAGAAGAAGAAGAAGAGGGTAAGAGGAAGAGAGAATTTGGAGAAGAAATATATCATTTTTTATCCATTCAAAGTCTCATCTATTACAGTGCAAAAAGAGCCCTTTATAGGGTTTGAAATATTCTATTTTGAGAAGGAAAATATCTAATAAAAACAACTAAATTAAACCTAATTATAACATTCCTAAAATACGAATTAAAATTGGAAACTAAACATAATAATATTACTTATAATATTGCATCATTCTCTCCCCTC